>PVJL010001374.1:0-215345 GCA_004026885.1 Lyroderma lyra | reverse complement strand
AAATAAAAAAATAAAAGAAAAAGAAAAACCAGACTATTTTTGCTAATTTTTATTATAGGTTGAGTCTTACAAATAACTCTTCTGTCTGCATAACTGTTAGAGACTACAGATTATTTCATATTAAAGTTGCTGCCTGCCAAATTCCAAGCATTCTATAATGATGTGGTTATTAGTTATCACTATTCTTTTTTGTGTCTGTCCCTATATAAAAGAGAGCTTTCAAATCTTAGAAAATTTTAACCTACAAATCCCTTTATTTGTCCTATGATATGTGGATATTATATACCAGTGAGAACTGGTAACTCAAACTTTAAAAAGGAGTAATGTAATCAAAGATATTTTAGATACGGGCTTAAAAACATACAACACTTCCTTAGTCTCATAAAAGAGAATATTTACATTTTAAAAGGAACACCACTATGAAAAGAGCATCTCTCCTATTAACTGCTCCAAAAGAGCTATTATCTTTGCTAATCCATAATCTTGAAATGCTATAGATAGGCAAAACAAAATATGCTAGTTATTGCATACAAAAAAGTCACAGATGTTAATACAGTAAAAACACAAGGAATATTATTAGAAAAATAAAGCTTTGTGATGAAAAAAAGGCTTCCAGATAAAGTAGCATTGGTATGTTGAGGACTAAATCAATTAAAGGAAACAAAGCTACACAATGCTAAAGAGAAATAAGATCTTCAAATTTACTTGGTTGAATTTTTGCCCTTTAACAACATAAAGTTAAAGCTAAATCTCTGTGATCTGTTTATCCTTCAAAACCTAGTTCAAATGTCACCTTCTCTGGTAAGTCCTCCCTCACACCCCAAGGCCGACAAAATCAGTCCCCTTTCTATGCTCTCAGAGCACTTTGTTTGGGTTCTATCATAGCGCTACATCATAAATTGGCCTACCAACATATTTATATTTATTTTCTTTTTTACCAATATGAACCATGATCTTCAGCATTATTTCTAGAGCACTCTGTTGCTTACTTAAGATAGTCAACACTGAATATATCTTTGTTAACTGAATAAACTCATGTATATAGTATTTTAAACTCTAACTTCTATTTATGACTTTATAACACTGAATTCCAGGTAAGGCTGTCAGAAACACATAAATCACAGTAAAGATTCCTCTTTGATCTCTGGTGGGTAGCAACACGAAAAGAATAAGATTAGCTTTGCTAGCTCAAAAGCAGAGCATTCAGAAATGTTAAGTTTGCTCAGTGAAGGGCTAACAATGAAGCAGAGCACTACAGTAAATGAAGTATGATCTTGTGAGCCACAAAATGCGGGTTCAAATCCAGGTCACTAACTGAGTGTCTTCGGATAAATCTGTTAATCTCATAACAATTTCCCAATCAATAAAACAAGGATGATAATAAAAAGTATGTCACAGAATAAAGCAAGGCCTCTGGAGTCAGTAAATCCCTTAGCCTCTCTGGTGAGAATTTCCCTACCTGTTAAAGAAGATTTAAAGAAGATGATAAACTCAGAATTGTAAGTCTTAAATAAGGCACGAAAGTTCTGCTTAAACGAATGTAAACAGTTTTATAAGCTTTAGTAACTAAGGTAAATGCGAGGATTACAGCAAGGAAGAAGCTATGGGAGTGATGCTAAGGGTAACAAAAGTCAGGCCCCACACCAGCTTATGCCAGTTGTCATGGTTCAACTCCAACCTCTCCAGAAAGAAGTAGTTTCTTTTCCCAAGGCAACAATGATAGAGGCTTCAGGTAGAAGGAAATATTTTTTGGAAGGATAGAGAGAGATGTGCATTTATTCATAAAATAGTTCTTGAACATCCACAGTGTGTCCAGCACTAGCAATGACAGCTCAAGCCCAATGTCCTAAGCAAGTGCCTATACTATCTTGAGTGTGTGTTTTCATAAAGATGAAAATACAGGAAAAGTCTGTATTTCTTATTCAAGCTGAACTGTAGCTCTATACTCACAGAAGAATGTTACTTATTCAACTCCAGATACAAGGGACTTATAACGGTAGTATACAGAGATTTAATCCATAGAAATAGCTAAAAATTTCACAAGAATTTTTTTTTTTTCAATGAAACATACTCACCCAAGGCAGGGTAGCCAAGGTAAAACCGATCTGCTCCCAACCATCCAAGAAAAAGAGATAGTGCAACCGCCACTTTATATGAATAGCCATTCCTGCACAGAATTAGAGCCTGAGTGTTACATGCAAATATTTCCAACATGTAAACATTTTAGAACAAATTCATTAATTATTATTTGTTAACTGGTTCATTCATCCATTCATTCATGCAATTAAGGCCTTTTGGGTGGCTACTGCATGCCAGGCACTATTCTAGGCTACTAGGATACAGTAATGAACAAAAGACACAAAGATCCCTGCCCCTAAAGAGCTTACAATCTAGTGGCAGCAAGCAATAAACATATTTCATAAGTAAATCACGTATTATATTAGAAAGTCATAAATGCTATGAAAAAGAAATGGAGCAGGGTGCACAGAGAACCCAGAATGCTAGGGGTACAAACAAGACCATTTACAGGGAATGATAAGAACAGGGCTCATTGAGATGGTGAGAGGTGAGCAGTATCACGAGGAGGTGAGTTAGCCATGTCACGCCTTGAAAGGAAGAGCATCCCAGACAAAAAAACGCTGTCCTGAGGCAGCACACCTGCCATGTCTGAGGTCTGCTGAGGAGGCCAGTTCAGGACTGGAGTGAGAGAAGGGAAGAATAGGAGAAGACAAGGTCAGAGAGATCACAAGGGGGCAAAGAGAGCAGATCATGCAGGGCCTTGAATACTGCTGTAAACACTCTGGCTCTTCCTCTGAAAGATATGGGAAACTACTACAGGTTTTTAAACAGAGTTGTGATATGGTTTGAGATAGATTTTAAAATAATCATTCTAACTGCTGTACTGAAAATAAACCGTAGGGGAGTTTTTGTCACCATAACTTGTATATCAAACCATCCCAAAACTCTGTGGCTCACAACAATTCTCATGCTTGTAGATTGCAATGGGCTGTGATTCAGCTCATCTAGGCTGGGGTCAGCTGGAAGATGCTGCCTCAGTCCAAAGTTTAGCTGAGTTTGAATCCAGGCTGTGGATTCAGTACAAATTAATTGCACTTAAGTTTTTCTAGGTCTCAGGCTGAAGGTGCAGCATTTACCTGCGACAAGTTCTTTTCAGGGCATATCACCAAAGTACAAGAGGAAAGTTAAACCACACAAGCACATTTAAGCCTCGTGTTTTTTCATACCTACTAACATTAGAGACCAAATCAAATCACATGATCAAGCCCAAAATCAGTGGAGTGGGAACTAAACACTTGCCAGTTAATAGGGACTGAGAGGGATGAATTTGCTGAACAAATTCGAATTACCACAGGGACAAATGAGTTTGAAGGCTACTGGAGTAATCTAAGTGAGAATTAACAGTGTCTTGAGCTGGAGAAAAAGCAAAGGAAATAGTGGCCATATTGTGCAGTACGGTCAACTGAATTTCCTTGTGAATTACATTTAGGATATAAAAAAAAAGGAATAAAGCCAATGCTAAGAATTTTATCCCCAGCTGCTTGAGTTCCAGTTAACAGAGAGTCTACTTACATTCTGTATTAACTGAATTGGGAAAGGCTAAGGATGGACTAGACCTTGAAAGGATGATCAGGATTTCAGTTTTAGATATGTAAGTTTGAGATGTTTATCAGACATCCAAGTGAAGTTGTCCAAAAGACACCTGGATTTACAAGTCTGGAGTTAGGGAGGGGAGTCTGGGCTGGAGATATAAATTAGGAAGTTACAAGAATATAGGAAGCATTTTAAACCCATGAGATTACCACGTTGAGTACACATAGACAAAAGAAGAGATTGACAGAATGAGCCCTGAGATACTCTAATATTAAGAGATCAAGATGAGAACAAAGCAGAAGGAAGACTGAGAGAAGCTAATAATGAAGAAGTACAACAAGAAGCGTGTGGTATCAAATGAAGACAATGTACTAAGGAGAACAGAGGGATCAACTGTGCCAAATGTGACTGATGGATCACATAAGATAATGGCTGAGAATTTACCAGTAAATTTAACAAGAGGAGATCATTAATGACCTCAGCAAGGACAATTTTGGAGACAACGTGAGGGCAAAAGACAGAAGAGAGCAGGCCTAAGAAAGACTGGAAGGAAAAAAATTTAACAAAAGAAGTACTAGACAAGTCTTTTCAGGATTTCTGCGCAAAGAGGAGTAAAGAAAGAGAGAATGGTAGCTGGAGTTATCATTTTAATGTCAAATCTGATCATGTCAGTCTCCTGCTTACAGTCCTGTTGTTTGCATTGCACTCACAATTAGGACTTTTTTGGAGTGTTGGGGAAATGATAAACAGCCCAGAAATCCTGTTTATGCATCTAATATTACAAGGATGTCAGATTTTATGCTGAGGGGAGTGGTGCTCCATCTACAATGGAGTAGGACACCAGACTAAAAGTAGAGAAGTAAGTCAGGAGGTTTTGTAGAAACTCAAGCTATAACCTACTGGTAGTAGCACTGGAATAGAAAGGTGAAGAAAATGGGAAAACATTAAGAAGAAAAAAGCAACCAAACTTAATGTGGGAAAACTTTCCAAAGTGTCTGCTTAAGAAGCTGGGTAGAACAGGTGCCATTCACTAGGACAAAGGAGGAAATGGATTGAAGGAAAAGATGATGGATTCAGTTTGGAATCTTAATATATGTAACAATGGTGAGAAAAGACAAAGGAGTGGATGAATGAACAAAAGAAAAGGACCAGTATATACTCTAGGGGATATTAGGATTTAAAGAAGAAAGGAATAGGAATCAAAGGACAGAAAATAGTGTTTTATACTAGAAGTCAAGGACTACAAGGACTATAAATATCCATTTGATATAGCAACAAAGATCACTGGTAAATTTCAGTATGGCCAAAAGCCATGCTGCATTAGACAGAAAAAAATCATAAAAATAAATATTAGAGAAATAAGCCTTTCAAAAAGCTTGGCTGAGAAAGAGAATGAAATTTAAAAAGTAATTATCTATATAAATAAATCACTCTAAAGAATAATCCAAAAACTGATGATACCAGAGATTCTCTAATTATTCATTGGACCATTTCTCTTTTTCTCATGGACATATATAGCTAAGCTACATATTCTAATGCACCTTGCAGTTAAGTGCCGCCATACCTGAATTTTGCCCAATCAAATGAGAACAGAAGTGACGTATGCTATTTCCAGGTCTGGCCCCTAAAACACTCCTACAAGGGGTAGGTATCCTTTCCTCTTCCTCATTTACTGGCTGAATGAAAAGAATCCTAGGGACTACAGGAAGCAAAGGCACGAGATGAAAGGAGCAAGTCCAAGTCCCCATGCATGACCATATGGAGCAACCATCACTCCCCTCACCTCATCCAGACCTCCAAGCCAACACAAAATGGACTGTGATGTGAGTGAATAATAACTTTTTGTGGTTTTGTTTTTGTTTTTATTATTATTATTATTTTTTTTTTTTTTTGGTATGTGGGTAGTTCCCTGGCTGGGAATTGAACCCAGGCCACAGCGTTGACAGCGCCAGTGCCGAAGCCTTAAGCCACTACACCACCAGGGAACTCCCTAATAATAACTTTTATTGTGTTTGGCCATTGAAACTCTAAAGACATTTGTTACAGCAGTTAGCCTGCTCCAACTAATATGGATCGTCAACATAAATAGGTATGTGGCTTGGTAATCAATCAGACATGGTTATTGGACTTTAGTTGCTGGAGAATACATTATAAATGGCTGCAGCTACAATATTAAGATGGAGTTTTGATCAAGTATCAATATTACATACAGTTCAAAAAAGAATATGCTAACAGGAGTAGAAGAAAAATAGGTAAACTGGAAGAGGAACACTCAAGGAATAAGGATTTGTTAGTGAGATTTTATTCAGTAACTGACCAGCAGCTGGCTCTTTGATAAACATGTACTGAATATCCTGATAAAGGAAAATGATATATCAGGTTATCTTAATTTTGTGACTTTACTAGAATTATCCATCGATCTAACTCCCCTTGTTTTGAGTCAGTGCTCATCAAGCAAATTATATTTTGGAATTGTAGATTTTACTATAAGAGGGAGATAAACTGGCCTGTGGACTTGGAGTATTTGGTTTCCTTAGTAGTTATAGTTCTTATCATAACTGACATCAGTGTCTTGTGAGCATGATTAATACAGCTCAGTCGCACTGGGGCTCATCTACTGAGAGATACTTTAAAAAAAAACTCAAGAGTTAACTAGGAAATTAAGTAACAGATCATTGTGGTGTTACTATTACGAGTAACACGAACCTGAAAGGTCCAATCTGAGTGGTTAGCTGTTCTCAACAGATGATTTTCTCAATTGTATTTTATATAACCTATGATATCTTGGACCAGCACTTAATAAAATACTTGTCATTTGGAATGTGTAAGGAAGAAATATCAATCCATAAATTTAAAAATGGACTAAACCATATCTAAGTACTTTAGAAATAATTCCTTTTAACAACTTTTACTTCACTAATGAGAAATCTTGAAAACCAAGAAGCTTAAGTGATTGGCTTAGGATTACACAGCAAAATAGAATCTAAAGTCCCTCATTTTCTGTAAATCTAAAATCTCCTCATTTTCCTTAGTGTCAAAGGGAAAAAAAATACTCTAACAGTAATTTCTAAAAATTCTAACAGAATTTGTAGAAACAGCCAAACAGTGGTTATTTCTTGATATTCTCATAGCTTCAAATAGGTGCCATCAAACAAAACGTAACAATGTTCAGTTAAAAGGTAAAAGTATAGTGTCAGCACTTAATAAAAATGGGTAAATCTAAATCATGTTTTTAGTACAAAGCAGAAATATAAGAATGTTAGCTTTACTCTAGCAAAATTAAAAGCAAACTCAAAAGTTATTTAAAGAACATTCCTAACAAAACAATGCCATTTGTCTTAATATCCCAAACTAACGTTTGAATTCTGTTTTATATTATATTCATCATCCATACCTATTACAAAGAATGAAACCAAGTTTTAAACTGCCCTTAATATACAAATGATTTAATAGCTAGCATTCTTTTAATACTATAGGTACACAATCCCTTATTGGTACTCTAAAAAACTCTCCAAATTCTGAAAACAAAATTTTTTCATAA
Organism: Lyroderma lyra; assembly: GCA_004026885.1. NCBI lineage: Eukaryota > Metazoa > Chordata > Mammalia > Chiroptera > Megadermatidae > Lyroderma > Lyroderma lyra. The sequence continues at coordinate 208,192 of PVJL010001374.1, read as the reverse complement.
CTCATTTGGTAACATAAATTGACTGAATTGATATGGCATCGGGCCATTCATAGTCTTTATTTATCCCACTTAGTGAACTAATGAGCTTTACTTAGTTGGTAAATTGCATTTATAAAATACACTTAAAAGAGGTTTTCTGGCAGAAGCAAAAAGATAGTTATATTAGTGCAGATTTTCCCCTTAAGTTAATTCTTTATCTCTTCACTCCATGTAATCAGGATACAACACAGGTAAGTAACCAGAAAATTTAGCTTCAGTAATGCACTTACACATTTCGGCAAGACACGGTCTTGAGAAAACCAACTTCGTTTCCAGTAAAATGTGTTTCATTGCCACTGAAATCCTTACAAGTTATGTTGGGTGCTGGAAAACATGGAACTAAAGGCAGAAAAAGGCAAGTAACCATTATCTTTTCTGTAGGAAAGGTTGTGTATTTATTTTTTAAGACTAGCAAAAAACACAAGTAAATATAATGTACAACAAACCACGTCCCAATATAACATCTGAATGACTTTAATTTAGATAGGAAAAGTTACATTTTATACACACACACACACACACACACATTTTAAGTGATGTTATCTATTACTTTTCAAAGTTAAACTGAATTATGGTAGTAATGTGGTAGTATGACATTAGCTCAAAAGATGGCATTAATCAAATAAATGTTAGTGTCACTATGCAATAAGCAGGACTAAGAAAATGGCGGTAGCATGGCTGTTGTGCATGCACAGTGATATATGAGTGGACTCTTTGGTCAGCGTTGCTCAAGCAGTAGTTCGCTGTAATCAGAAGTGTCTGGGTGCTGATGGTAACCACTTCGATCACCTCTTGTAATTGCAGAAGTCAAATGTGACTTGTAGTCATCTTTTGTTATCAGTATATATTGAGTATTATAATTTTAAGTTTTTTCTTTCTTAAAATGTATATATTTTGTCACTCTCTGTATAATCATGTACAAGGTAATATGATATAGTGGTCTCAACACAAAAATATAGAGATTGCCACAGTGGGTTAGATACATGACCCATTTAGTTCAATCCTGCCCCTGACAAAGATGACAAGGTGGGAAGTTCCCTGGTGGCGTAGTGGTTAGGCTTCGGTGCTCTCAATGCCATGGCCTGGGTTCCATTCCCAGCCAGGGAACTATCCCCACCCTGCAAAAAAAGATGACAAGGGAAGAAATGCACAGCATTACTGTCCTTTACTTCATTTCTAGGATAAAGAATACTTCTGGAATTTTTGTTGATAGCTTGCTGGGTAATTGGGTAATTCATTAAATTTAACATGATCTGATTTTGTATTTCTAGTTTATATCAACTCGTATAGATAGTGGCTGCCATAAAGTGAGATTCATTTTATCTATTCTAAATAAATTATTTTTATTAATCTAAATGTATTTGTTTCTCTCTTCCCTCTAGAATTTGATGTAGTTTATTATTTCAGCATTTAGCAATTGTTGTCTCTACTCAAACCCTAGAATACATGATAAGAAGAAGTGACACAGAGCTTACTATGTGCAAGGCAGGTGCTGTCCCAAAGAATTTACAGCGGTGTATCCAAACTTTTTGGCTTCTTTGGGCCATAATCGAAGAGCAAGTGTCTTGGGCCATACATTATAAAATACACGAACACTAATGATAACTGATGAGCTAAAAAAAAAAAAAGGTTCATGTATAATATATATGTTTTAAGAAAGTTTACAAATTTGTATTGGGCTGCATTCAAAGCCATCCTGGGATGCATGCAGTCCACAGGCCATACGTGGGACAAGCTTGCTTTACAGCCTCATCGTGTAAAGAGCAAGTATTAGGAATAAAAATGACCCGTGCATTGGCTCTTTCATAACCTTGGATTCCATGTAGATAAAAACTGCACTAAGACCATTGTGGGGATTAAATAGGACATAAAGCACCTAGCACAAGGGTGTTTACAGTAGGTATTCCATAAATGTTAATGCCTTTTCCTCCTTCACCATTTCTGACTAAAAGGTACTAATGTTGCTAGGCTAGTGTCAGTAATTGCTTATCTCTAATTACATCACTCCATAAATATTTATTTATTTTTTGTATTTAAATATTCAATTATTCTATATATTTTATTGATTGTATTTCAATTTCCAAAATAATAAAGTTCTTACACTAAAAAGCACAGACTCAATATAACTGAAAACCACTGAAATAAGAAAAAAAAAGGCTAATATAATGAAGGAGAGAGGGAGAATGAATAATCATACTAGGAAACAACTAAGGGAAGATACTGTAACTGAGCCACAAATTTAGTTCTGCCCTTTGAGCCTCTTGGTAGTTAACACAAAATGCTTTACAGAACTATTGTGATATAACTGAAAGGAAGCATACCAGCTCACCTTTAAACCACTGGGAACTACATTTGGTTCATGACACAGGGAAACAGAAGGTAACAGAGAAGGTCCTCAATAAAAACTTTCACAAAACAATAGAGGATTTCCACACAGCCATTTCTTAATACTGACTCCAAATATAAGTAGGGCTTACAATGTTAAGATCTACAGAGATGGGGCAAAAGTTAACTCAACTTATATGTAGCTGTGTGGCCACCTTTGATACAGAGATAATAACACTTACAGACTTTTATGAATGAATTATCAAGTCCTTTAGGTTTTATCTCTTGAAAATCTGCCATTTCGGGTCATAGTTTTGACTAAAACTATACAGTAGACAACTCAAAACTTAGCAAATATCGGAAATGTTAGTATATATCCTATGTTACTGACTTAGAGGAAATTAGTATGATCTATTTCAATGACCGGGCAGTTTTGCTCCCCCAGGGACATGTGGGAATGTCTGGAAACATTTTTGGTTGTCACAACTGGGCAGCTGCTGCTGATATCTAGTCAGTAGAGGCCAGGGATGCTCCTAAACATCTTACAATGCACAGGATAGCCTCCTCACAACAAAAATTACCTAGTCCAAAACATTAATAGTATATAAGTTGAGAAACTCTGCTCGCGATCAGTGGTCTCCAAAAAATTTTCCTTACACATTCTCTAAAATAATTTTTTAAAATTATATGCTCCCTCACACATTTTAAAGGTGATACCTAAAATTTTTCATTATGGAATTAAATGGTTAGAAAAAAATATAATTCCCAGCACATTGTAATGTCATGATTAAAATTTAAATGTTATAGCACCCTTTAAAATGGAATCTAAACACCACAGCAATTTGATAGCCAACATGATCTAAGAGAGAATAGATATGAAAGAGCTCTTCTTTAAAATTCAGAAATTTTACATCAATTTTAGGGAGTACACATGTAGTAGCTGAGGATCCGGAAATGATTCCTTTAAAGACATCTGTTGTGGGTTGAATTGGGTCCCCCACAAAAAAGATATGTCAAAGTCCTAACCCTCAGGACCTCATAATGTGACCTTACTTGGAAACAGGATACTTGCAAATTTAACCAAGTTAAGAGGTCACTAGAGTGGGCCCTAATCCAATCTGGTGTCTTATAAAAAGGGGAAATTGCACACACACACACACACACACACACACAGAGAGAGAGAGAGAGAGAGAGAGATTGATTGATTATATGAAGACATACAGGGAAAATGTCATGTGAAAACAGAGGGCAGAGAATGAACTGATGCAGATGCAAGCCAGGGAGTGCCCAAGATTGTGGGCCATGACCAACCCCTAAGAAGAGAGAAAAAAAATTGCCCAGAATTTGAGAGGTAACATAGCCCTGCTGACACCTTGATTTCAGACTTCTAGCCCCTCCAGAATGAGACAGTAAAAGTCTGGTGCTTTAGGCTAGCCTATCTGTAACACTTTTATAACAGCCCTAAGAAACCAATTCAACATCTCAGTTTAGCTCTCGGAAAGCTGTCTGCCCCGAGGAGTACGTGTACTCCAGCTTGAAGATCAAGAGTTTAGGCATCAGGCATGTAAGTTAGGTGGTGAACTTATTATACATCAAGTTGACAATGCACTGTAGAATTGTATGCCTGAAACCTATGTAATCCTTGCTAACAGATGTCACCCCAATAAGTCTAACAATAAAAATGGATTAAAAAAAAAAGAGGTATCTAGTCTAAAAGTTAATTTTTTTTTTTGCCTTGATGAGGACTATTCCACTTCCACAAAGAAATGACCTGCAAGAATATCTATAGATAAACCCAAGTTTTTCCTCAAAAAGCACTTTTAAGCTTTTTCACATCCTCATAAGTATTAAGTTCTGGACTAAAGAACTATGCCTTAAAACAATTCTATTAATAAATTTTGGATAATTTTTCTCTAAATGTTACCTTGCACTTGCTCAGTTTGAAACTGACACTTTCTTATCTTAAAGTCTTACAAGATCTTCCTGCAGATTACCTGAGATCAAATCTTAAAGAGACGGTTGCAATACAAAATACCATAATTATGATTCCAGTTGGGGGGCTATTATCTAATACACCTTGCCCGATAGAAACACATTGTTTTTCTTTTATAATGACAGGTTCCTACACGAAATTTTAAAAGATCAAACATTTACAGGTAAATTGTAAAAATGCATTATAAAAATATTAAAAACAGGAGTTCCCTGATGGTGTAGTGGCTTAAGGCTTCGGCACTGGTACTGTCAGCGCTACGGCCTGGGTTCGATTCCCAGCCAGGGAGCTACCCACATACCAAAAAGCAAAAAAAAAATAAAAATAAAAAGAGCAATCATACCTCTTTTATTTTTCAGATATTGTTAAAATTTTCATATTTTGACAATTTAGTTTTCAATGATATATTTTATCAATTCTACTAGGTTATTTGTATTCAATATGAGCTACTTTGTATTCAATATGAGACAAATGAAAAAAGAGAAAAATGCCCAGTGCTCCAGCCTTAGAAACTCAGGAAAGATAAAAACGGAGGAAAGAGATATTAGAGTGAAAGGAAAAAGCACATGATTACAAAGATTCCAGAGAAGTTTGACAAAGTAGGAGCTAATTATTTCAAGAGATGAAAATTACTTTAGTAGGAAGGATGAGCTGCTGCTTTAAGTATATAGAGAGATGACATGAGAAAATAATAAATAAAAGAAGCACTGAGACTGATCAGCTTTGTTTGAATTTGATGAGAACTCCAAAGAACAAGAAATTTAGAAATGGACAAACCTGGTTTAATACCAAACTCTATCACTTAACTGGTACATATATTCCTTTGAGCAACTTATAAAACCTCTCAACCTTGTTTTGTAATCTGTACAATAGGGATAATACGTTTGTAATGCTATTATACATAAATTAAAAGCATATGGTGTATAAAGCATGGTGCTTGGTTAGAGAAAGTATATAAGTGTTAGTTTCTTCACTCAAGAAAATTAGAGAACTTTAACATTGAGAAGACTAAGAGAATGAACCTGGCGTGAGAAATAAATCTGACATTGTGAGTGGCTACAAAATTAATGGAAGGTTTTGTGAATTTAACCAATTCAAAAGAACTCTACGACCTTAGTTTATCCATTTTTACATACTTTATAATGATTTCACCTGACCCATATTACAAAAATAAACAAACACCTATGAAGCAGGTAAAACTATGTTCCTTTTTTTTCTTTTACAAACAGGAAAACTGAGGTTCCAAGAAATTGAGTTGATCGAGTCTCACTAAATAGATTATATTCTACGAGTCCTAGACTAACACAGATTATTCTCCATCAATACTCTTTCCATTATATCATAATTGCATGCTTACATTTATTTCAGGAACAAGCAAAAGTTAATCAATATGGTGAGATTAAAGAAGGCAGTTACCAATAGATGTTAAATAATAGACAAAATTAAGCAGCATGCTACAAGCCAGAAAACTATTCAAGTTGCAGCTTTCTTGCAAAAAGTTTGGCTCTGGCTAATGTCTAGGATTTATATGGCATCAATGTAAGCCAATAATGACACAGTATTTCCCAATTATAAAAGCAGCACTGTTTTATAAATGCAAAAAGCTAAACTAGAAATAATCAATAAAGTTTCATAACAGTAAAAAGGACTGACTTGGAGAGTTGGTAGGTGGTTTGAGATCCTACTCCAGTTAATATCATGACTCTGGACTGAAGTCCTGATCCATCAAATAAATGGGTCAGACTTGTTATGATCTCTGTAGCAGGTTATACTGCATAATGACCCGTTAATTAAATGAATCAATCTAGAATGTGGGTGAAAGCAAAAGATAAAGTTGGCAAAACCCAATCCTATTTTCATAGTTGCAGCATTAAAAGAGTTAGAAAACTATCATTTTGCAACTTCCATAATCAAGAATGGTTCAGACCAGAATCATGATAGATGCTAAGTCTAAGGAAAAATTCTGAAGAGGAATAGGATATTTGCATGGTCTTAATGAATCTCCCTAAAGACTGTTTATTAGTTGAAAAGGAAAAAATATTAACTCTACAGTGGAAAAATCTGAGTGATCAACATTTAACATTTAACATCACCAGTGAGAGGCAGATGGAGAGCATGTGACTCAGATGTGACATGCAGAGGACACCTCATCAATGATGTAATTTTCCAGCCTGGAATGTATAACCTAAATCTAATCATAATGAAATATTAGACAATCCACAAATGGGAACACTTCTAAAATAAAAGAGACTGTAGTCTTCAAACATGTTAAGTGTCATTAAAGACAAAGCTGTGGAAATCTTCCACTTTAAAGAAGACTAAAGGCAAAACCTGATTTTAGGATCCTATACTGGAGGAAAATGCTATGAGGCATTATTTGGGTCACTTGATATAATCAGAATATGGATGGGAAAGTATATAATGTTAACTTTACTGAAGTTTACAGCTGAACTGTAGTTATGTTAGGAGAGCATCTCTTCTTAGGTAAAACACACAAATATATTTAGGGACACACACACACACACACACACACACACACAAATTCAGAGTGCATATATAAGCACACAATGATAAAGGAAAAAGGGTATGTTGACAATTGGTGAACCCAGGTAAAGGGTATATGGGTGCTCTTTGTGTTACTCTTATTTTTGCAACTTTTCTGTGAGCTTGAAATTATCTCCAAATACCAGTTTAAAATAACACAACTATTTGCATAACTAATTTATGCTGTCAGAAGTTAGGATAATGGTTATACATTAAGGTAGTGTAGTGACTATAAAAGAGAATGATGTGGGCTTTTTGCATGTTGATAATGTTGTTTTTTTATTAGAAAGCATTCAAACATGTGTTCAGTTTGTGACAATTCACTGCATTATACTTATGTGTACCTCTCTGTAAATACGAGTGTATTTCAATAAAATCATAAGAAAATAAAAAAGGCCTTCTGCCAAAGGACCAGAGCAAAATTTTTGGAAATGGAATCTAAATATTTTTGTATTTCACTGATCAGAAAATTGAAAACACTTGCATACACACACACACACACACACACACACAAAATCTAGACAAACGCTCCTTGAGAGCAGAGATTATATCTTCTTTCACATATCAACTATACCATGTAGCAGAAGCCTATAATAATTTCTCAACAATTTTATAATAATATAAATTAATTTTCATTAAATTGTTTTGAACTATTTAACTTTATTATTTATTACAAATACATTTTCAAGTAAATATGCTTGTTAATTAGCATTGGCTAACTGGGAACTTTTTAAAGATCACATCAATATGTTGTCATAATTGAATTTCTTTTGCCTTTGGTCCCAATTCACACCTAATCTATATCCCCAAACTCCCCTCTGTAAAACATTCCTCTCACTATCTCTATCTAGAAGTATAATTTAAGAAAATAAAAAGTCATGTTTCAAGGATTATTGTGATATCCTCTCTCATCAGGATGTAGAATTGATTCACAATGCCCTCTCTACTAGTCTTTGTTTTAAAAGAGTAATTAAAGAAAAACAACAAAAAAACTTCCCGTGGACAGACACACAGCTTCTTGAGTATTGGGCTGGCATGACAGAACCTATTCCAGCTCTTGGCTGGTCATAAATTGGGTTTGCATAAATTGTACCTCCACATGCAGAAGCACTGTGACTCCTATGTATCTCAGAAATGTTTTCTTTTTAACATCATGATGATTTAAGGTTTATTTATTCATCTACATGTTACATGAGGTGGGACAATTAATTTCATGAACTCATCCTAGAAAAAAGTGCTACATACCTCATTGCTGAATATCACTACAGCCACCTTTGAAGTACTCCCCTTGGGAAGCTATGCACTGATGCCAGCGCCCAGTCCACCCTTCAAAGCAATTTTGGAACTCTTTTTCTAGAATGGCTATCAGAGCTGTCATCATGTCCCAAATCTGACAATTAAGTTTGTGAACTTGCCACTGTGTGCTTATATTGGCAGCACTGTACAAACAACTCGGTAAGGTGTCTTGCCAAGTTGTTTTGACACCTTATCGAGTTGGTACAAATCATATACATATATATGCCAACTACACAAATCATATACGTATATAACCTATTACTATTTATACAGTAAAATTTCACTACTTTCTAATAGTAGCAAAACAATTATAAAAGTTTAACAGAAATTTCCTTTCAAATATCGCTGCTGACAAGAACTAGGCTTACAGACTGACAAATTATAAAAAAATTTAAAAAAAAAAGGAGATCTGCTTCTAAAAATATATACAAATTCATAATCAAGAGGTCAATTATTTCATACTTTTGAAAAAGTGAAAAGTTTTTCTTTGTTGTTTTAAAAATAATTCCTTTAAACCAAGCTTGTCCAACCTACTGCCCAAGGATTGCATGTGGCCCAGGACAGCTGTGGATGCAGCCCAACATAAATTCGTTAACTTTCTTAAAACATTAAGAAAATTATGCATGGATCTTCTTTTAGCTCACCAGCAATTAATTGGTAGTGCTAGCATATTTTATACATGGCCCAAGACAATTCTTCCAAAGTTGCCCAGGGAATCCAAGAGGTTCAACACCTCTGGTTTAAACTCATAATGAATGTTTCACAGTTTTTATTTTCAAAGAAAACATAAAATCTGCATCCTTTCCCACATACACCTTTAGAAGACTAATAACCAAAACAATTCATTAATTTTTACACATATTTTAGAGTAATAGAAGCTCCCCAAAATCATTAGGCGGAGGGTTTATCATCAAAATATCTCTAAGAAAATAGGATGCAAAAAAAAAAAAAAAAAAAAAAAGAAAAGAAAATACTGATACATACTTAAAATCCTTACTGTGCTATTTTCATACTTAGGATCTACCCAAGTATATTTTACAAATGCACACTGTGGATGATATAGCTGTTCACTGTACCTTAACAGACTAACAGTCTCATTTCAAGTTCTTTTTGAATATTTAAAAGTCTAACAAAAGAAGCACCTTTGCATAACATAACTTGGTAAATAAAGTACATCAAGAAAGCTATATAAAATGATTCGAAAGGTTTAAAAAAATAATAAAAATATAAAACTTCCAAGTTTCTATAATTAAAGGAATAAAATTATTTTTTAAATCCCATAGCCAGTTCTCCAATTTTAAGTTTTTCTGGAAACTGAATAATAAAATGTTATTAACTTAAGAAAAAACACATTAATACTTTTTATGATCATACCTCGATCTGTGAAATAATGTTTTAAAAGTTATTTTTAAGGACATGTTTCTTGACGTCTTACCATGAGCTGTGTAGTTTGTACAGTTAACTGGTTCTTGTGTAGCATCATTTATTTTGGGATCTTTACAAATATATGTAAGAAAAGTTAAGGAAATACGAACTACATTCCAACACAAAAACTTACCATCTTGTCTTTAATATCTCATATTATAAACTCATGTTTATATTTACATGCTAAGAGAGATTGTTAGTTTATCCAAGTCAAAAAGCACAAGTACAAACATACTTTCAGTGTGACTAATACCTGAACACTAATCTATTACAGGAAGTGTACTAACTTAATACTGTATATACTAAAAGCTCTAGAAGAAGATGGCATCTTTAAAGATCAGTCAGGGTTTAAAAACAAAGCACAGAGCAAAAATGAAAATAAAAATCTTTACCAAATTATTGTAACAGAGCTTCATGGCTAAAAACAAACAACAAAAGTTTCCAGAGATTTGATTGAACTAATTTATGGGGCCCCAAGTATTGCCATATACATAATTTCATGTAATACAAATAACCCTGGGAGGTAGAGACTACTATTTCTACATTACAGAAACATAAACTGAGGCTCAAAGTTTGAGTGACTTACTCAAAGTCACATAAGCGATGGGTAGTAAAATCAGTTTTCCTGATTCTAAGCCTAAGGCACTTTCCATCAAACTGCAGGGAATATGGTGTTTTAGATGGGTCTACACAGTCTCTCCAAAAGGAATTTAAGCTTTTGGGAAGAGATATAATAATTATCTTCTTACAGATGTTCAAAATACCTGGGGTGCTTTTCTGTTCCCTAAATATTTCATTGACACTAAAATGAAATAAGTAAGGTATTCACCTAATATCTCTGGAGACAGAGTCTGACACCTGTTGAAGGTTTTTGAATCACTATTGGAAACTTTTTTTATGCCAAGAGTAACAAACATTTTCCAGTTATTCTCACCTCACAGTCCGATATGCTTTGCCACTTCTCTCAAGGGTTCAAAGAGCACAAATTTTCATACTAATTTCATACTAATAATTTCATACCCAATTATTTTCTTAGAGAGAAACACCCTGACATTTCTAAAAAAAGAACTCAACTTATTAGGTCAATGATTCTCAAATTCCAAGCAAAAGATTCAGCAAATTAGAACTATCTCGTAAAAATCAAATAACGGCTGCCTCTCTCCAAATCACATAAAAACATTGGATAGAATTTTCTTAATTTTAAAATTTTCTCTCCTAGAATTTTTCTTATATCTCTAGCTTCTGTTACTAATTTTTCTGCTGTACAATGTATATAAAACTAATAGTGATACTTGAATTTAACTCCCATTTCATACTGTTCTTCAGAGTTTATTAGAACTTTTACACTGAACAGATCGACTTAACTTTCAGCCTCAATTTTCTCTTCTAATAAATAAGCTCCCTACTACGATTGGGGCATTATTCTAAGTGACTTATCTGTAGTACTAATTTATCACAACAGACCTTGAAGTTGGTTCCATTGTTATCTATATTTTTATTTATGACAAAGCAGAGTTCAAATAATTTGCCTACAGTTACAGGAATTTGCCCGGACAGTCTGACAACTAACGATGTTTAAGGAAGCTATAAGGTAATACGTGTAAAGTTAATGACAAATGGGTAACATACACTGGCTATAACAATAAGTTAGTAACTACTTATTTGTCTCAGCCCAGCTGGCAAACTTCCAGGGAAGAGCCTGTCAGTTTTTTCAGTACTAGTACCTACTTTAAGACCCTGCATGCTTCAGGGTCTATGTGTTGTTGAGCAAATAAACGCATCAGTAAAACAAAACAAAACAAACAAAAAACAAGTGGAGGAGTTCCCTGATGGTGTAGTGGCTTAAGGCTTCGGCGCTGGCGCTGTCAGCGCTGCGGCCTGGGTTCGATTCCCGGCCAGGGAACTACCCACAAACAAAAAACAAGTGGATCAGAAGAGGAAGCGCCAACCATTGTAACATCCCAAGGAAATCATATAGGGTGGCCTCTGTTCTTCCCTTCCCACAGGTCTCTTCATCACCCAGAGCCCCTCGGTGAAAAGAAGCCACAAGTCACCGCTCCCTGCAGCCCTAGCCGGCGTTGAGGGCCGCGACCCACTCATGACCCCAAATCTACTTCGCCCCCCAGGGTGTGTTCCTCACAGAGGATATTGTCCTACTTTGAGGTCCTCGCACTTAAGCGTCTCCTCGCCCCCGGCGGCGGCAGCTCCCCAAGGTCCTGTGTTTACTGACATGAACCACAGGACACCCAGGAGTTGGACAGCCACAACCTCGGGAACAGCCGGCCCGGAGGGCCAGGCGGCCGCCATTCTGGGAACCGGCGCGTCCCCTACGACTTCCGGTTCCGCCTTCGCCTAGGACCGGGGAGAAGGGCGGAGGGAAGCAGGCTCTTAAAGGGACCTTGCATCGGCTGCACGCAGGTTCTCCTCTCTGTGCAATCACCTGGGAGAAGGCTCTCTTGCAGCATCAGCTACCTTCCATTCACCGCTCACTCCTGAGCTAACCCTGCCAAGGCATTTCTGTCCTCCTGTTGACCTCAGTTACTGAGTTGGAATAAAAGTGATGTTTGGCCGATTTCAGAATCTGTGCTCTTACTGTTATGATATAATGTCCTCCTGTTTATCCTAGAGGAGAATTTGTGGAGGCTGCTACCAACAGTACTTAAAGACTCTATCAAAAAGATAGGCATTACAACTTTATTTGTAATAGTAAGAGTTTAGGTGAACGAAATGGCCTATAACAAGCGGAAACCAAAGAGTTTATTACTACACTAAGTGAAAAATTGAAGAGTTTTATCCTCCATTTCTTCTTTCTAAATTTCTATACTACAAGTTCTGCAGTGGGCTATTTTTTTATACTGAACAAATGTATACTTTTTTAAGTGAAAGTTTATTCCTTTTTCTCCAGTATAAAAACATTTAAATTTGAATAGTGCCTCTTCATCTACAATAACACTAATTCTGAAAAATTGTATTATGCAGTTTAGAAACTTAGGAGCATCCAAATCACCTGGAGGGCTTGTTGAAGCACAGATCAGTGGGTCCCACCCTCAGTTTCTGATTCTGAAAATCTAAGGTGGGGCGGGATAATTTCTAAGGAGTTCCCAAGTGATGCTGACATTGCTGGTTCAGAAACCACACTTCGAGAACCCAGGGATAAAGTACGGTATTATAAGAAGCATTTTGAAGTAGAAGGGCATGAAATTATTTCAGTAATATTTTAGTATTTTAACTATATTTAAAAGTGTTTTTAAACCAGCTTTGCACCATTACAATTTAAAAAAAAATCTCTTTCCTTGCTTCTGTTTCCCCAGGCATAAGCCTGATTTTCTCTTTAGCCAATACACCGATAGTAGTAGTTGGTGTCTGTAATCGTTCAACAAGAAATTAGACGGTCACTTGTGCCGGAACAGCACTCCTTACTCTGTTAAACCGGGAGACCAGTGGCTCTCTCAGTGACAACTACTTCTCAGGCACCACCAAGATCAGTGACAAAAGTATCATCTCTACTCTAACTAATGGAGAAACATCTGGTTTCTTAGGGGTCTCATGGGCTATGCCTTAGTACAAGGTTCCTCACCTTTCATTCCCCACCAGGGTCTGGGAAAACAGGGCAGCATTAAACTTTTCCTACATTTACGTCCCTACCTTGTGAGGAAAAAGAGGCAACTTCTAGCTATATTTCTGAAACTAGAAGTTGAGTCCTTAATGAGGAGGCTATTTTTAAATAAAAACATTTATGCTTAAAGGTTTAATGATAGAAAATGTGAACTTCACTAGTTTAATTATTTAACTTCAAAAATTTTATGTATGGTATAGCTAAGATTAGAATGAATAACTAAGTCAATTGCACAGCTTTTATGTGTGTTTATGTTAACTGTCACCAGATCTTTAAGTCTCTTGTCATTTGCAGGCAGTTACTGTTTACTCTGATGCTTTTGCAAAAGTGTTTCTGCAAAGATGTTTCACCTTCATCAATTCATGGAGAGGACTCTGGCACTTATTCTGAAATACAGGTTTCTAATAAACTTTCAGATTATATCATTAAACTGGATGAAGATTTGCAGAATTAAAAAAAATGGATTCATAAAACTGCTAACAAAAATATCAAGATTCATAAGAATTGAAGACAAATTGGTAGTCACAAAATAGTAATGGGTGTGTGAAATACAGTATGGGGAATAGAGTCAATAATATTGTATACACTTCCTGGCTTCTATTTATATTACAAAGCATCAATAGTCAAAACAGCTTGGTACTGGCAGAAGAACAGAAATGTAGACCAATGGAATAGAACTGAAAACCCAGAAATAAACCCACCAATTTATGGACAAATAATTTTCGATAAAGGAGCATAAAACATACAATGGGGAAAAGACAGCCTCTTTAGTAGGTGGTGCTGGGAAAACTGGAAAAACATATGCAAAAGAATGAATGTGAGCTGTGAACTCTCTCCATATACAAAAATTAACTCAAAATGGATTAAAGACCTTCATATCAGACCTGAAACAATAAACTGTATAGAAGAAAACATCGGTACTAAGCTTATAGACTCAAGGAACCTGTCCTCAAAGGCAAGGGAAGTAAAAGCAAAAATAAATGAATGGGATTATATCAAACTAAAAAGCTTCTGCACAGCAAAAGAAACCATCAACAAGGCAAAGAGACAGCCAATTGAATGGGAGAAAATATTTGCAAATAACGCATCAGATAAGGGTCTAATATCTAAAATATATAAAGAATAAGACTTAACAACAAAAAAACAAACAACCCAACTGAAAAGTGGGCAGAAGAACTTAACAGACACTTCTCCCACAAAGAAATACAAATGGCCAGCAGACATATGAAAAAATGCTTATCCTCATTAGCTCTCAGGGAAATGCAAATCAAAACCACAATGAGATACCACCTCACACCTGTTAGTATGGCTGCTATCAACAAGACAAGGAATAACAAGTGCTGGAGAGGATGTGGAGAAAAAGGAACTCTGGTACACTGCAGGTGGGAAAGCAAACTGGTACAACCACTGTGGAAGGCAGTGTGGAGGTTCCTCAGAAAATTGGGAATGGAGTTACCATTTGACCCAGCAATCCCCCTTCTGGGGAGCTACCCAAAAGACTTGAAAACCTTTGTCCGCAAAGACTTATGTACCCCAATGTTCATCGCAGTGCTGTTCACAGTGGCCAAAACACGGAAACAACCAAAGTGCCCTGCGACAGATGACTGGATAAAGAAGCTGTCGTACATATACACAATGGAATATTACTCAGATATAAGAAAAGATGAAATATTGCCATTTGCAACAACATGGATGGACCTGGAGATCATCATGCTTAGTGAAATAAGCCAGACAGAAAAAACAAAGAACTGTATGACTTCACTCATATGCGGAATATAAAACTGAAAGCAAAGAAAAAAGAAATGAACAAACAAATAACTCATGGACACAATCAATAGTTTAATGTTTATTTGGGGACGAGTAGGATAGGAAGGGGAGAAAGGGGAGGGGGTGGGAGAGGAGGGGGGAAGCTAAATATAAGGTGATGGAAAGAGAAGTCACATTAGGTGGTGAACTTATTATACATCAAGTTGACAATGCACTGTAGAATTGTATGCCTGAAACCTATGTAATCCTTGCTAACAGATGTCACCCCAATAAGTCTAACAATAAAAATGAATAAAAAATAATAATAATATTGTAAAAACTATGTATGGTGTCGGAGGGGCACTAGATTTATCAGAAAGAGCACTTTATAAATTATATAAATGCCTAACCACTGTACTATACACTTGAAACTAAAATAAAATAATATTGAATATCAACTATAATTTAAGTATTTATATATAGCTATGGTATGTAGAGTATAGCACGAGGTATATTGTCAACGGTATTATAATAGCTATGGAAGGTGTCAGATGAGGTTATCACTTTGTGAGGTGTGTAAATGTCTCATCATTTTGTTGTTTTGCACTCCTGAAATGAATAATAATATAAATAATATAAGTAAAACAAGGATTAATAACATGAGACTGAATGAACTGGTGAGGATGATTATAACTTTGACTTTTTATTTGGAACGTTACTTTATTTCTGTGTTCCAGATATATATAAGGAATTTATGTTTCTCCTAAGCTACCTGTACCTATAGCAACTTAGTAAATTATACCTTTGTAAGCAGAATTGAAACTTTTACCTTTCCCTCCAGAATTTAACAACACTTAGTATAAGCTACACCTTCATTTTTTCTTTTCTCCTTATTTTATTTAGTTTCTTCCTATCTCACAATTAATATGAGAGGCCGAGCACTCACTATAATAGTTAATGTTTCCTTTTTCCCTTTGTTTCTGCCTGGAAAGATAACTCAACATTGGGCATCATCTTTAAACCTACTTGACTGGTCAAAATGTGCAACTGGTGCAAACATAGTCAAAGATATTCAATGCCTAGTGACGTCAACCCCAGCAAAGTTATCAGATTTGGAAGAATATCTTTTTCCTTGAGTAGGTATTGCAGTGAATAAGTACATGATTGAAAACTTATCAGAAACTTTAGAGAAAATTGATGGAGCTATCACCAAAGCAATAGGAAAAATCTTTAAATTCTCTTGTGCAAGTTACATTAGACAATAGGATTGATCTTGACCATATCCTTGCTAAACAAGGTGAAGTTTGCTCAGTTATTAATACCTCTTGTTGTACTTGGATAAACACCTCTGGTATAATAGAGATGGAACTACATAAAATCAGGGCACAAGCCAAATAATTAAATACAGTGCCCACTGACACCTTGTGGTTCTCCAGTATCTTCAGCTGACTGCTCTCAGATATTGCCTCCTGGTTCAGATCTATTCTTCAATTTGGACTTAACATTTTGTTTGTTATTATAGGAATTTTTGCTGTTATCAATGTTTGTTTTACATAGCTCAGTGTTATAAAGATAGCACTCTGATAATGGTTGCTCAACATTTTGAGATGATCACTAAGGCTTATGAGACTTCATATGAGAAAAGTTAAGAAACTACAAAAGATGTTTGTCCTTAAAATAACATGATGGTAAAGACTTCTTTTTTCTTGTTACTCAAATGGGACCTAAGGCTTCTAAAAAACCTGGCATACCAGGAATGAGCCTTCTGGTGACGAGGGACCAACAATAGCACAACAAACTGAAAATGAGCCTTCCTGGCAATGAAGAACCAACGATACTTTTAAGAACTGGTCGGTATTGCTTTCCAGTGATTGATCAGTGATTTTGGAGGAAAGATCGCAATCAGAAGGGGGAAATATAAAATATAATATAAATGGAGCCACTTTAAAATGGAATCAGAGCTGCCATCCCAGAGGAAATACCTTGCATGTCTTACTCCTCAAACTTTTGGCATGTTAAAACTGGACAAGGTAACCTTTGGACTGGGCCTAAAGCAGCACTGTATCCAAAAAAAACTGTAAAGGTAACAAGAGGGTAGGTAGTATGACGACCAGACTGAAAATTTAAAATACTCTTTAGGATAGCATTACTAGGTTAACTTAGCTGCACATATAGAAATTCCTTATGTTAATGTAATAGTTCCCCTTCCTTTTCTCATGAATACCCCTTGCCTTCACTCCTAATTGGAACACTAGTTGGGGTTCTGCCTGAATCAAATAGGTTTTCTTTTGAATTCAAATAAATGCTTGTTGCCTCTCACTTGGGCCTTTTAATTTTTAGGTTAACATGTTATATATGCCATTTTGGTGCAGTTTCAAGAACCTATTTATGTCACTAAGTGAGGATTTACTGTATTTTCTGGTTGACTGCAGGACTATTGCTGATCTTTGTCATTTTTCATATAGATTTAAAACAATTAACTATTTGAAAATGCTTATGCTTTGCTGATTAATCCCATTATAAAATCTGTTTTTATGGTTCTAATGATTATCTTCATCCTCTCCTACAATGCATAAACTAAAAAGAACAAGAGTCTTCCCATGAAAGTAAAGACAATACAAAAATTTTGACTCTTTTTTTTTTTTTTTTGCTTTTTGGTATGTGGGTAGCTCCCTGGCTGGGAATCAAACCCAGGCCGCAGCGCTGACAGCGCCAGCGCCGAAGCCTTAAGCCACTATACCACCAGGGAACTCCCCAAAATTTTGACTTTTGAACTGATGGTATATTAAAAAATTCACTTTCTCTTCTTACTGCCCATTAATATATTTTCTCATGGCTCAGTAAAATACATTAATTTATTTGCAATCATAGTCTCTGATCACATGATTATTCCATTGTTTCATTTTAGTAAGAAAGTTCTTAAATTTCAATCCTAGACATATTTTCAATGCCAAATTTCTTTCTCACATAAAAAATTCTATAGAATTCTATAGGAAGCAAAGGACATGAATAGCACAGCCCAATATGGAAATTGCTGTATAGAAACATTAGGACAAAGGATTACCAGTGAAACCTGAAGCAGAACTTCCTCTGGGATTCAAGGGCTCTGCACATTGGACCTCTCCATTCCTAAGATTCTAGCATACACCTAATTACATCAACATGAAACCAACCTGCCTTCTATTTCTATGGTTAGAAAAGAAACACTAAGAGATAAAAATTGTTACTGTCCCCAAATTTTTTAAAAAATTTGACTGTGATGACAGTTCTTTCCCCATTCTGGGGAAAAGATCTTTATTATAGTTGTCTGCACATTTTGAATTCTGCTATATACATGTTGTTGTTTCTCAACTATTTCTAATTGTGTCCTCTCCTTGGTGTGCCAATCTAGCTGCCTCCCATCTAATTACATAGACTCATCATTTAATAAGTCCTACTCTATGCCAAGTATATTTCATCTTGAATGTCAAATGTAGGGTCTAAAATTGACTTTATCAGAGTCCTGCTTGTCAACAAAATAGAATAAGTTGGCTTTTCTAAGTTTCACCACTAATATTCCTTTTATCAGCTTCAAAACTTAGAATTCTTGCACTTCAGGTTTTTTTTATTCTTCTTTAATCCCTTTGTCTAACCAGTAAGCAACTAATATTTTTAAGTGTTAATTTTTTTATCCTGCATCTTCACTTTATTTCAGGTGTATCTTATTTCCTATGTAGTACCATTCTACGGTGGCTTCTTCTTTCCTCTTTTTGGTTCTAAACTCCCTCCCCAACTTTGTCAATCCATTTTCCACACTGCTTTCAGATTAATCTTTTCATTAAAAATAAAAAAACCTATATCATATTCAAAATATTATTCAAAATCCTATTTAAGCTCATTGGTATTTACTCAAAGGAGTTGATAACTTATGTCCACATAAAAACCTGCACACAGATGTTTATAGCAGCTTTATTCATAATTGCCAAAACTTGGACACAGCTAAGATGCCCTTCAGTAGGTGAATAGATAAATAAACTATGGTACATCCAGACAATGGGCTATTATTCAATACTAAAAAGAAATGAGTTGTCAAGCCATGAGAAGACATGAAGAATCCTTAAATGCATTTATTAAGTAAAAGAAGCCATCGTGGGCGTTCCCTGATGGTGTAGTGGCTTAAGGCTTCGGCGCTGGCGCTATCAGCGCTGCGGCCTGGGTTCGATTCCCAGTCAGGGAGCTACCCACATGCCAAAAAGCAAAAACAAACAAACAAACAAACAAAAGAATCCATCTTAAAAGCCTGTATACTGTATGATTCCAACTATCTGACATTCTGGAAAAGGTAAAACTATTGAGACAATAAAAAAATCAGTAGTTGCCAGGAGTTGAGGTGGGGATTTTGAATAGCCTGAGCACAGGGGATTTTTGCAGCAGTGAATATATGTCATTATACATTTACCCAAACCCATAGAATGTACAACACTGAGAGTAAACCATACTGTAAACTATGGACTCTGGGTGTGTTAGTGCAGATTCATCAATTTTTTTTTTTTTTTGCTTTTTGGTATGTGGGTAGCTCCCTGACTGGGAATCGAACCCAGGCCCCAGCACTGACAGTGCCAACGCCGAAGCCTTAAGCCACTACACCACCAGGGAACTCCCAGATTCATCAATTTTAACAGATGTCCCACTACGGTGGCGGGTATTGGCAGTGGGAGAAGCTATGCATGTGTCGGGGTAGGGAGTATATGAGAAGTCTCTGTACCTTCCTGTCAATTTTGCTGTGCTCCCAAAACTGCTTGAAATTTTTAAAAAATAAACATCAATCATTACATGTTTTAAAAACAAACAAAAACCGTATTCAAATATTTTCAGTGGTTCTTCAATTGCTTAGAAATGAAGGATAAAGTCTTATAATTTCAAGTTCTTTGTAAGTATTTTTAGGTCCTCCACCATCTGTCTCACTTTACTTACTACTACTCTTGGCCATCTCCTTACTGTCACCAGTATCTGTCATGGTCACTCCTATTTTTATACAGCTTCATTTACTGTGTACTTTCTATGTGCCAGGTACATGCAATCCATGCATTCCTTCATTTAACTTTCAAAACTACCATGTAAAGTAAGCACAGTTACCATAATTTCACTAATGAAATTTAGAAGGGTTATGTGACTTGCCAAAATCACGTATTTTAGAAAATGATGAAATCGGCACTCTAGCTCAGACCTTCTGATGCCCGAGATGTGTTCTTAAAAATTTTGTTCATTTTCTTCATTCTACGAATAAGACACTCAAGAGGCAGAAAAACAAAAACAACTTGGTGCCAGAAAATGTTTATTTACCGCAGAAGCAGCTCCTTAAAAATTTGTATTGAATAAATTAATTAAAAAAAATTTCAGGTGAGGAAAAAAAAGAGCTCACATTAAATGATCAACACAAAAATGTGGAGAAAATTAGATTAAATGTGGTGGAGCCGGGTATGTGCTAGGGTGGTCATGGAGGCTGCTTCTCATAAGAGGTAAGACTTAAGTCTAGCCCTGGGGAATGGCAGCACATGGGAAAGAAGATGAGAAACCAACAGAAAAGCGATGGTATGGTGATTCCAAGGACATTGAGTAGACTTGTTTGATCAGAGTAAGACCTTGAATTGTTTAAGTGGGAGATTAAATTAAAGAGTCAGCAAGAAGGGGAAAGTTTAAGAAGGACATGGACAATCAGAAAAGCAGTTTAAACTTCGTTTTACAGTCAATCCAAAGTCCCACTATTTTTTTAGAAAGGAAAACTATATTTATAACCATCACCAAATGTAAGAAAAGACCCACATGTTTGCAAGGTCATGCTTTAAGATAATTGGTCTCAACCCATATGCTACTGACTTAGGAAGCATTTCCTTCTCCATTTTACCTTAAGCAAATTCCAACACCTGGTAAGACCTGTTTAAGTCCTAACAGAGCTTTCAACAAGCATAATTCATAAAGAGCTCATTATTTTCTGGAAGTTTTGGCTTTATTCTATTTGGTAATTTAAGCTATTGTATAAGTTTACTTCAACTTAATAGCTTGTTAGTTTCTAAGTAGTGGGGACTATGCTAAATTTGTGTATCCTTTTACCAGGCTTAACAAGTGATTTTTTTTTTTAAGTCTTTTTTTTTTTTTTTTTTTTAATGTGGGTAGTTTCCCGGCTGGGATTTGAACCCAGGCCGCAGCATTGACAGCGCCAGCCAGAAGCCTTAAGCCACTACACCACCAGGGAACTCCCAACAAGAGATGTTTTTAAGACCAGCAAATTTACAATAACACAATAACGTACTAAGTGCATGATTTTACAACCGATTACCTTATGTTACAATTGTTTTGTGTATAATGCCTTATCTCCCAGGACAGATACCCTATTTTTAACATTTAACAGTCAATCACAGTGCTTAACAAATATTGCATTTATTCAATGAATACACACCTGAAGATCAATTCTCTTTATCGTTAAAGTGTGAACTCTTTCAAAGTAAAATGCCTAGCATCAAAATCTTCAAGTTAGTTACATTAAAGAGAGTGGAATAATGCCATTTTACACAGATCTTTCTCAAAGTCAAGTTATGGTTATCAAAAATAAATGTTAAGCTGTACAGTGAAGTCAACACTGGACTTAGAGTCACAAGATCTCCTCTAGGTTCTAAATTTTGGGCACATCATTTAATCTGTCAGGTGTGCAATGTCTTCACACAGTAAATGAGAATGTAAAAACTAGCGCCAGGCATATTGGAGGCAAATATTACTAGGTTCATTTCTTTTCCTTTTCTTAACGAAATGAGGGGGAAAAAATACCTCCCTTCCCAGTCATTTCTTCGAATTTTACGTATATTGGTTCAGTGGATATAGAAAACACAAGGAGAGATGACAGAATGGGACAACGAGGGACTAAGCAGGCTTGACCAAATCCTTTCAATATATCTTCCTTTAATTTCCTTGATCTTGGGTCTTGCTCTCTGCCCACCCTTCCTGCAACATCAGTCCAGCAACCTCCCCACCCCGTTAGTACCGGCTGCCCCCACCACTAGGTGTTTCATCTGTCCACTCGTCCCCTAGGCCCCACCTATTCCAGACTCTTTAACTCTCCCTCGCCCAGTGAACTTCACCTGCATAAAGCAGAAAAAGCCAAGGACTCCCGCGTTCCCTCCCCAGAGTCGGCCTCCCGCAGCCCCAGGCTCCTCCGCCTGCGCCACCGCGGCGCCCCGCCCCGGGCAGGGAGGTCGGTGTGAGGGTGGAGGCCTGCCAGGTAAGGTGCGGTCACCCTGGGCCTCTCACTTCCGCCCAGGTGAGGGAAGGCCGACGCCGCGCCCTCCTGCCCGCCAGCCCGCTCCGGGCTCCCACCCGCGCCTCCATCGGACCAGGTAAAGCGGGGGGTTCCCGCTGTGTGTGTGCGCGCGTCCTGCGCGCCGTTCCCTGCTCCTCGAAGCCGGCCCGGGCGCGGCCCCTCCTCCTGCGTCCTGCTCCCAGCTCCCGAACGCCTGCTCCGGCCGTCGTCCGCCAGCCCTCCGGGGGGAGGTGGAACGGAGCCGGAGGGCGCCGCTGGGAGGTCGGCTGGGCCCGAGGGGTTTACGGGGCGCTGTCCTCCTGCGTCGGCCCGGGTGACCCCACCGTGGCCCCCGCCCTTCGGGGCAGGGCTCGCTGGAGGCCGCCGGCAGCGAATCCGCCCCGCCTCGTCTGGCCCTGGCGGCCCTCAAATCTCGGCCCACTTCTGTTCCAGGAGTGGCAGGGATCAAATTTTGCACCCAGATCGATGCCTGCGCTTCGCCCCCAGAGCTGGGCGGAGTCTTTCCTCAACAGTTGATCGTGAAAGGAGTGAAGAGTTGGTGGCCTCCTTCGGGGACCCGGAGAAGGCGGGGCTGCCCAGGCCCCAGCGAGGGGACGACTTGGCTTCGGCCACACTGGGAGTCTGGTCGTCACGTATCCGCGTTCCCAGGCCGGCGGTCGGGCCTAGGATCTGCTACCCTCGCTTTATAGATGGGGAGGAGCGGGCGGAAAGTGTTCTGGCCTCCAGCCTTTGGGGATTACTGCTTTTAGTCAAACTCAGGAAAGCATTTTTAGATTTTCCCCTGCCCCTTCCAAAGCTCCCCACCCCCACCCCCCCGGCACACCTCCCTGGCCCAATTAATTGGCCCCTGGAATATTCACTTGGTACTTTGTCATATCTCCGATGGCTCTTATCACTTAGGATTCAAATTAGTTGTTTACTGATTTGTCTCCGCGATTTAAGGTGCCCCTTTCAGGGCCTTATTTTGGTAGGTTGCTTCTCAGCTGCCTTAGAATGTGGCCATCGATAGGCGTGCAACAAACAAGTGTTTCTTTAATGAATGAAGAAGCTTTCTGGAGAGCTAGAAGAAAAACCACAATTACATCGACAGCGGTAATACCAGATTCTAGGCTAAGTCCCAATTAAATGCCAATTTTTTTTTGCACACGTCTCTTTAAATTTTAAAATTTAAAAGGAAAGCTAGGGAGGAGTGGGGGTAAAAACTCAAATCGGTTCATATTACAGCATCAGAAAAAGGCGAGATCGTGACTATTAACCTAAAATGAACCTGATGTTTCTAGGCCCGTAGCAGCCTTTTTAAGGATTTTAAAAAATTTAAAATAGTTAAGAAGTTAACAAATATCAGCTGAAAGTTACCTATATGCATAGAATTTATAAACGGACTTTTGAAGAGATTTGCTCTTGTTAATTGAGATCTTACTGAGGTTCACATAAGATGAGTTTGCCGAGAATAGTTTTGTTTAAAGTTGAAATTGTTTTAAGCCTTCATCTGTGTTTAAAGATGTCTTACTAAGTTCGTTATATTTACTAATATTTTTATAACTATAACGCCAGTATAGATTCGTTGTAGAAAAATTGCAGAGAATTTTCAGAAGAACTATTAGTCCAAGCACACACAAACCCACCTACCAATGAAGATAATCACTAATAAAATTATGATATATGTCTTCCATTTAAAAAATGTTTATTTTCTTGTAGTGAGTTTACTTTAGAAACTTGTAATTCTTAATGGCTCAACATTCAGTAATCCTTGCAATTGCATTTTTACTTGAAAGCATTTAATAATTATCCTTAAGCTAAACAACCATAGTTGCTTTGTTAAAGTTTAACAAACATACATTAGGTTGGGGAAGCCAGAATGGCGTTTAACTTAAGACTTTGCTCATCTTGGTACTAAAGTTTTTGAGAAACAGAATTATTTCACCTTAATATTTGGGATTGCTTGACCATTGCTATGTTTTGTTTTGTTTTCCCACTTTTTGGATACCTTTATGAAATCTCTTTTAGGTTCTGGTTCAAATGGAGAGAAATTTAGAGCCTGTTAATCCCCTTTTCTTAGTCATCACAATGAGATCTATGCTGAAGAATAAAGTCTGTTTATTTTTTGCACTTGTACAGCTATTTAGCCTGTAGAGTTTGGAGACAGGGAATTGGATCCACTTACCATCTAACTTTTGGCAAATCACTTGACTGTAGTCCTCTTTTTTCCTCATTTGTAAATGATCTACCTCACTGAGTTTTGAGGAAGTTGAAATGAAATGTTAAGGAATGTGTCTTGTGAACTGTAAGTCATTATTCTCCCACTTTTTGCTTCTCTACTGTGATGTTTAATTCTCATAAAATTATGGAGTTGTGCTATTTTTATTGGGAAGAACTCAAGTGTGTGAGTATTCTCATTGATAGTTACTTTATAAAACGCGTAGAGACCATATTATGAAAGTCTTTGCTAAAAACATGGTACAGGGATCTTTCTGGAAATGTGTAGGTTAAAACTGTACGGTCAATATAGTCAGTCACTTGAGCACATGACTCTTGGGCACTTAAAATGGAGCTGTTTGGGATTGAGATGGTCTGTAAACGTAAAATAAACCTCAGATTTTGAACATTTAGTGTATAAAAAGTCTAAAATACCTCATTAATTTTTCATATTATTTATATATTGAAATGATAATTTGTATAGATTGGGTTAAGTAAACTATATTATTACAATCAATTTTACCTGTTTTATTTTACCTCTTTCTTGTGGCTAACAGAAAAACAAAATTACATACGTGGCTCATGTATTTCTGTTGAGCACTGGGTTAGGATTCAGCATGAGTATATTTATCCTTAAGAGGGTTTAGTATAACCGAAGCATTTAACATTCCTATTTATAAACCGATTTTTTTTTTTACAAAATGTATTTTTATTTATTACAAAATAAATACATTTATTACAGAGCTATATAGGACATAAAAATACATATTTTTGTTTATTTTAGGAATCAGACATTTTAAGTCCAGTGCAGGATGAAATCAAGAAACCTCAGATCGACAGCAATAAGAGCAATAACTACTGCATCGTTAGGAGATAAACCAATTTTTTAAACTCACAAGTTATAGGCCTCCCCACACCCTCTTCCTTTTTGTTGATTGCATTGGTGAAAATTTTTGTTGTTCAGTCATTCAATAAATAACCATTATGGATTACACAGCAAAATCTCAGCTAAAGTAATTTAATTATTAGCTTTTTTTGAAGCCCCCAAAAATCTTAAATAATTTTGATTGTAAAGAGATATTAATAATTATTATTAACATAATAGCTACCATTTATTGAAGTGGTTATTGGATCAAATGGAAAAATGTTGATTCTTGAAGTAGATATTTCTAATCCTGTTTTTGTGTTAGTGACCAATGGAAACAATCTAAATGCTTACCAATAGGAGATTAGGTGAATAAATCATGTATTCCTCCAGTGGAATTCTGTTTACTAGTTACAGTGAATGAAGAGGAGCTGTGTGTATCATCATGACTATATCTTAAAAATAAAAGTTAAGCTAAAAAGGCAAATTGATGCAGGATAAATATATAGTATAATTACCATTTATAGTTTAAAAACCTGCCAAACAATATAAACAAAGACAGTACCTTTTAAGAATTCCAGATTTCAATTCTTTTTATATTGATTGCATGCATTTGTGAAGTTGCCTTGTGGTCAAAAGAAGTTAGTAAAATCTCTGCGAGATTAACATTCTCTAATGTTGGTCTTATTCTTAAGAAAAAGAAAACAAAACTAAAGTCCTGCTCTTTGCTTTGGCGCTTTGTACACCTTGCCTTTTGGGTAGGTTGTATGTAACTGTGGGTTTGTACCTTTCAGGGATAGAACAGTGTTCATTTAGCTTTAGCCCCCAGTTCATGGCTATAGCTTCCCTAATAGGAGTTGGGTAGGGCTTCTGTCTTGAAAAAGGTGGTTTTCTTTTGGGGTTATTTTCTGGAGCTTCTAATGAAGCCTCATGTCAAAGTGTAGCAGGAGGGAGATGAGTTAAATGGATGTTGAGAGGCAGGTTGACAAACAATTCCGTCTAGACTGAAAATTTGAAATGCCTGACTCTTTTTTTTTTTTTTTTTGGACTCATTTTTAAAGTAGTTATCAGCTGAAAAAGTCATTAGTGGTTGGCCTTCCCTAACCCCTAAGGTGAAATTAATCCCCCTCAGTGGCATCTATACTGTCTTCCTCTGTTAGCACCTTTTTCAAAGCAATATGATCAGAGATCCATTAGGTGAAAATTGCCCAGATTTTTTTTTTTTTTTTTTGTCAATCATTGCAAAAAACTGCTATCAACAGTAATACAAAAGCATACCATACGAGTTTAATTTTGTTCATACACAGCGGCCAAATTATACACAGAATATCGATATGTATTGGCTGCATTAACTTTGAATAGTTCAATGAGAAAATCAGTATTTCGCTAACCGAATTATTCTGAAGAACTGAATCAATCTTCAGTTCTGATTCTGAGTTTAACATGGTATCTTTCAGCTTCATTTTCAACATGTCCTGAAGGTCTACCATTATGTGGATTTAAGCATTGCCTATGGCTTAAATCCTATGGCTCCAAGATATCAGGATCATTCAGGAATTATATATATCTGTTTCCAGGTTCCAGGAATATAGTATAGTGTTTTGGCAGTGGCCAAAATTACAGATTTTTGTTCTGTTTTGTTTTACATCTAAGGGGTTTAGAAAAGGCCTTGTCATTTGGTAGGGATGCAAGGCTGGGGAACATGTCTTGAATCTGCATTAGTATGGCAGTAGATGTGTTTCTTTGTATTTGAGACTGAAGGGTCACCATTGCTCTTTGGGGAGGAGAGTTTGTTTTCCATTTAATCAGTACCTCATAAATGCTGAGCTCTAAGGACAAAGGCGTGATAATTAGACACAACTGAGTTCTGCATTCCAAAGGAAGCAATAGAAACTTAAGGCTGCTTATGAACTTCGTTTTTTAAAAAAACTTCTGAAATCATAACTCCATTTACATTTAATAGCTTATTATTCAAACTCCTTGGTCCCCTTGAGCTCTGGGGAATTCCCATTGAGGAGTTGAGTGCAATCTAATTAATTGTATCTGCCCAGTTCACACCTGTGGTTACAGGGCAACTACCTGTGGTTACAGGTCGAATGCCTGTACTTAAATTGCCAGTGATCTTTTTCTCCCAAAATTTCAAGATAGAAACATGAGTTGTCTTCGTCAAGTTTGAGATAGAAATATAAGATATCTTGGGGAGTTACATTCTTGTGTGCTATAGGGAGTCTGGAAAGTTTCTTAAGGTCCATAACTCTTCTAAATTCTTGAGTTGAGGAGGTTAATAAATTTTTTCAATAAATTTTCTCCACCTAGAAATGTATATCAAATTAAGTTTCTACCTATGCATCAGCTTTTTTCAAATACTCCATTAATTGGTGATGGCTAAGGGCATGGTATAAAAAGTCCCCATAATATTATTATAATTTGCTTCAAATCCTACAGTGAACCAGACAGGAACATTCATGCTAACAGACTCCCTTGATTAAGGACAGAATGGAAGCTACCGAACATAATAAACTACTCATAGAGGCTGTACAAGTATGAGAACAATGGCGCACTGTGGCATTTTAATGTTTGGATTATGATCTATTGCAAGTAGCCTACCTATGACAAGTTAGACTCCGCTTTACCATGTTTAAACAAACTTGTAATTCCTTGCTTAAGCTTTGTTGGTTTCTTAGCCAAGCCAAATAGGTCAAAGTTGTTTGACCAAAGGTTTGCTGTGACCATACAATGAATGGGACACAGTTTGCTTACATTTAGCCTATGTGCTACTTGCTGGATGTTCAGCTGTAGAGTTGCATTTCTTTCTTCTGTTCTCATATATTAGACTTGAGTCCCCTGCCGTAGGTATTGCCCAACACCACGAATTGTAGTACTTTTCCAGGCCTTCTTTGTGGACATAGTTGAGCCTTCATTAAATATGAGTCAGAGAGTTAGACGGCCAACCAGTTTCTATCCTTTCCCCTTTTTCAGGGATACTCTACCACAGTGGTTTACAGACTGCAGGGTGATCCATTCGAAGGGTAGGAAGGTGACAACAATAAAACCTTGCTTTTTAGTTTTTATCTTACTCTCATGGTTTCTGTTTTATATATGTTTTAAAACACATGTGGCATGTAAATATGAGGGCTGTTTGGAGAGTATCCAGCCATGTAATATAAAACATAAAGGCATTTATGGCTGGATTTTTTCTGGAAAGCCCTTAGATGGTAGTATATATTTATAATTATAAAAAATAAAGTGAATTGTCAACATATTTTTACTGGTGGGAGTGTATGTTTAAAAACGTTTGAGACCACTAATCTATCCTATTACCAAAATCACCTTTTTAAATAGAAATCTGGACTCAATACTTCCCCACTTAAATGGCTTTAATTACTTCCTATTGCTTATAGGATAGAGACCAGTCTACTTAGCATTATTTACAAGGCACCTCTCAAAGTACTCCTATTTAAACTAGTGTCTCTCAAACCATTAGTGGTGAAAGATCAGGATTTTCCCACCCAGTCTTTTAAAGGACTGATATTTTTGTAAAATAAATTATTAGAAAAATGAATTGTTAGAACAATGAAATTTAAAAAGAAGTACGAGTAAGTTAAGTTCTTTTTTAATTACTAAATTTCATACCTATAAATTACTCTGCTACATTGCAGGTTTCTAAATGCTTATTCCCAATTTTGGGGATAAGCATCAATTTGCAGCCTACACTTGTAGTAACACTGCTCTAAACTACTTTTTTTTTGCCCTCTCTGCTACTTTTAGAGACCTTATATGCTAGGTCTTTTAGAGCTAGTTACTATTCTCACAGAAAGTCATGCACTTTTATACCTGTATATAGTACTTCTCAAACTGTGGTCTCCAGGCTGGCAGCATCAGGATCATATGGAAATTGTTGTTATGGAAATAAAAATTCTCTGGCCTTACCTCAGACCTACAGAATTAGAAACTCTGATAGTGGGGCCCAGCAATTTGGGTTTTAACATGCCCTCCAGGTGATCCTGATGCATGCTAAAATTTGAAAACCACTGACCTAGAGCAGCCCTATATGTCATTCCAACTTGGACATTTTTGAGGGTGAAATGGAGCACTATTAATGAAATGCTGGGTAATCTGAGACTATCTTAGGCAAAAGAAGACAAATAGTTACTCTTCTTTTACGTCCCATTTTTTTTCTTTGAGGAGAGGTTTCTAATGTGTTCTCTTTCCAGCATTTCCAAACTGCCTTGGCAGTATTAGTTACTCTCCCTTTCTAATTTCTCTTAGCACATGATACACACCTTTGCTATTGTATGTATATGACTTACAATATAATTATCCTAATTGTGTTGTCATTATGTTGCAGTGAATCTGTCTTGCTCTCTCATTAGACCATCTTAGCCATTATTATTTTTCCCTTTTATTTTTTAAGCTATAAAATTAATACTTGCTTTTTAAGTAAAGTTCAAACAGCACTAAAATCTGTAAAGTAAAAGTCTAATTTTTTATCTCTTCATTCCCACATCCACTTTCTAGAAGTAATCACTATTATTAAATTGACTAAGTCTAGAAATCTATACACACAAACATGTATTTTTTTTATGAAAAGGAGACAATTATGCATTCAAAACATGTTTTTTTTCTATTCAGTTGTTGATATTAAATAATGTCCTTTGTTAATACATAAGGTGAAATTGTCAAAGCATACTCATGTGAATGAGGGATCTTGCCCAGCATGGAACCTTACTCACGATTCGGAGGTGCTATGCAGGAGGCTGGCATGGGAGTCAGACACAACCATTCCTTACTAGAGATGGCCCCAGTTGTGAGCATGGCTTCCAGAGAATATCACTTTCTTCCACATGAGGCCATATCATTAACATAAAGTCTTAGTTACATATAGATTAACATATGGATATTATCAACGTAAAGTCTAGTTACATATAAATTGACCTTACTTAAGTCATAAATGTATTTCTAACAGACTTTTACTGCAATTATTAATTTGTTTACAAGAGTAAAATTCAACCTTAGGACATGTTTTTGTTTTTGTTTTTGTCAGAGGAGGGGAGGGTTCCAGACAAGTTGACCAATATATTCAGAAACATTTTTCTCAAAACCTTTTCTGTTTGGAGAATCCCAACTTTTATACTCCATTGTTACACAAATAGAAAATGCTTGCGATGATCTCCCATCTTATATCCAGCCATGCCTTAAAAGTCCATACATTCTCGATTATTTACAAAAGCAATTAAGACAGATCAGGTTCCTAAATTTTAAAATGAGGAATTCTTATCAAAGACTTTTAACTTGTTTGCTAG
Source organism: Lyroderma lyra (assembly GCA_004026885.1). Lineage (NCBI taxonomy): Eukaryota > Metazoa > Chordata > Mammalia > Chiroptera > Megadermatidae > Lyroderma > Lyroderma lyra. The sequence goes on along the minus strand of PVJL010001374.1, from coordinate 177,556 downwards.
GATGTCTGGTATCAAGCTAGGAATCCCTAGCTGTTAGCTGTTAGCCTAACACCGGCTTGCTGTTAACTGTTTCAATCCTGTTCCTGTTTCAATGCAGTCAGACCTATTATTTTAATGACTGGCTGTTTTTGATAGTTTAAGTTTTCTAGGAGTTTTGTTATTAAAAACAATGCAGCAAACACCTTTGTACACACATCTGTGTCTTAAGGATAGATATACAATAGTAGATATTCTGGGTAATAGAATGTAAATTTAATATACTGATAGATATTGCTATGTTGCTCCCCTAAAGAATTGTGCAGGGGTTCCCTGGTGGTGTAGTGGCTAGGCTTTGGTGTTCTCAACACCGCGGCCTGGGTTCGATTCCCAGCTAGGGAACTACCCCCCTCCCCAACAAAAAAGAATTGTGCAAATTTATATTCCCCCCTGTTTTTTCATGACATCTGGAGTACAGACTATTATTAATTTTTTTAAAAAATGCCAATCTGACAGTGAAAATAGCATCTCATAATTTTAGCTTGCATTTTTTTATTTTTCAGAGAGGTTAATGTACTAATGACCAGAAAGCTGCTCTTGTCAATCTTTATGGGCTGCTATAGAAAAGGACAGTGCTATTGTGATTGCCCTTCTGTTACTCAGTTACCTGTCAATGGGTAATTGTAAGGGTTGCACAGTTGAGATGCTGAGCACATCAGAAGTGTTTCTGTGATGTTCTATTCAGCAGTTCTTTGATAGTTACTGAATCCAGTGAACATTTGGATAGAATACATGAGCCTTTTATCAATGCCAAAGGCATCCCTTACTGGTGTTTAATATGCTTTCTTACTTAATGACCTTGAATTAGAAGGTAAAGATCTTCCCAGTAAGTGTACTAATATAAGAAAAAAATTAACTGTATAATACTCATATTTCTTGGATGGTTCATTACAAGTAAATGAATACTAGTAAAAATGACCACTGTGAAAGTGCCAGTTTGGTCATAACAAAGGGTTTGCTAGCTTGTTGAATTTCGATTTCATTAAGTTTTAGGTTAGTTTGAGCAAATCACTGGAATTAGAAAACATTATCCATAGAAAATGCCATATTGAGTGGTTACCTTTTGGGGACTCTCTCAGATGACTAGAGTCTTGGATCATTTGTGCAGTTTGGAATTTTTTTTTTTTTCAAATCTTTTTAAAATATTCCTTAATTTGCATGTTCTTTTCCAGCTCAGGATTTTTTTTTTTTTAAATCAACTTCATTAAAGTATATCTTATGTACAATAAAATGTGCCAATTTAAAGATATAGTTAAATGAATTTTTGGACAAACATATATATATCTATGTAAACAGTACCCAATTGAAAACATAGAACATTTTCATCACCCATAAAAGCTCCCTCAGATTCCTTCCCAGTCAACTCTTTTCCACCAACCTGCCCAGGTGAACTAATCTGTAGCTATAGATTGAACTTCATATGAATGGAATTATACAAATCAAATCTGGTTTGTCTGGTTTCTTTCCCTCAACACTGTTTTTGAGGTTCATCCATGTATGTGTAGAAGTAATTTTTTTCTTTTTACTTCTGAGTATTCTGTTATGTTTACATGTCATAATTTGTTTATCCATTCATCTATTATTAGACATTTGGGTTTTTCTTGCTTGGGGTTTTTATAAGTAAAAATGTTATGAACATTCATGCACAGGTATTTTCTGGGCATATATTTTCATTTCTCTTGGGTAAGTATTTAGGAGTAGAAGTGCTGGGTCATAGAATAAGTGTACATTTAACTTTATAAGAAACTGCCAAACAATTTTCCAAGTGTTTGTGCCATTTTACATTCCTGCTAGTGTCATATGAGAGTTCCAGTTGCTCCACATCTTTGTCAGCACTAAGTATTGTCTGTATTCCTACTTTTAGTCTTTATAGTGGTGTGTAGTGGCACTTCATTGAGGTTATCATTTGAATTTCCTGAGTGAAATCTTGATTAAGAATGTTCTTGACATTTTCTTTAAATTTTATACAGGACTATAGGCATGCATACACTCATGGTAAATCATCTTTTGTATTTTAATTTTTTTCTTTAGGTTTCTTTAAAGTGATTGAAGACAATAATTCAAAATGCCTGAAAATCCTGCTGCAGGTATACAAGATATATACTTCTATCAGTAAATTAATTAATGGTTCAAAATTGGAATATAAGAAGGGATTTAACTTGTACTCTGATTGTCCTTCTTCAAACAAGATAAACTGCAGGTCCTGCAAATTCTTGATCGCCTAAAAGTGAAATTACAGGAGAAGGGTGACACTTCGCAGAATGAGAAGCTGTCTATGTTTTATGAGACACTAAAGAGCCCTCTCTTCAATCAGATACTCACTCTTCAGCAGTCCATCAAGCAACTCAAGGGGCAAGTAAGTTATCCGAGTTTTACGTGTTGATATTCGAACGAGCAAGGAAAAATAGAAGGAGATACAAACTGTCTCTAAATACTCTTAATTCATCAAAGAGACTGTACTGGGACTTGTGACCTGTGGGTATGGTGGGTATAGATAGTTTAAAAATGTTGATAATAAACTATGTGTTTGGCTTTGGAATATGGATTTTTGTACTCATTTAAATACATAAAAATAAGATGCTTTGAGAATTCTTAACCTTTTCTTCAAAATTATAAAATAGTGTTTAACTTAAATATATTTTCTTCATGAAGTAGGAAAATATAGAAAATATAAATAGGGCGTGATCACTTCTTTTCTTTTTCTAACAAGAAGTGCCCTATAGCACTTTATTTATACCTCTCAATATTTATCAGATAATTATCAAATGTCATAGATATTCTGATTAGAAAGTCTTTGGAAGCAGTATTCCTGGTATTTTAATAATACCTGTTTTCCTTCATATGAGCATAACATAGTACCTGGACTTTTACAGGCTCTGAATACCTACTTGTTGAATTACGGGACACATAGCACCTCTACTGAGAGTGATGTAAATTAATAGTTTTGACTTTCCTCCTGGTTGCTGTATTTTAGGGTCAGGGATGGCAAATGGTTTTTGAATTCTGTTAGAAGCTAAGTTTGAATGCTATCCTAGATTAAGTTTGGGCAGAATGTTAAATGTAAATAAGGTGGCAGAATTGTTAAGCGAAAATTAACAAAATTTGGGAAAAAAACATTTTCTGCTGATAAACCAAAATGCCTTCCTGTAAATATTTAGTGAAGGGTTTTTAATTATTAATAACTAACTAAAGATTAAACTTTGGACATACATCTTTCTGTGAATTAATTTCTGTATATCAGAATTTAAACCATAATTTTAGCACTCCCCATATTGAAGGTTAGCTTTTTGTATTCCATGGTCATGGGATGGATGAGTCTCATATTGTAACAGTAAATGCTACTGGTAGTAATAGAAATTGGGAGAGATTACTACAAATCTGTCACTCTTATTGAACTAAAAGTGAACTTAACTAACCACTTCATCACAGTAACAACCTTTTATATTTATATAGTTTGCAGTTGTTGTATACATAATCATATTCTATCCATTTAACTCTAAATTCCCTGTGATTTTTTTCTATGAGTATTTTCTTATCATTTATGTGGGTGTTGATATTTTTCTGTGAGCTCCTATTGATGTTTGTTTTTGATGTTACCTTTATTCCACTGATATTTTAAAAATTAACTGTATTTTCCTGTTTCCCATAATTACAGAATTCTCTCCCTGCACCCCTTTGTGAAACTAATATTTAAGTGGCTCTGTGACTCATTTGCTATTAGTCTTGGGCAAGCTACTTAACCCCTGTTCACAAAATGGGATAATAGTATCACATAGGGCTGTGGCAAAGGATTAAATGAGGTAATATATGAGTTTTGGTGTAGTATTGTGTTCATAGCAAGTACTCAATAAATGCTGTTATTGTTATTCTTGTTATGTTCTACCTATGGATCTTTTGTGGCTCTCCACATGGAAATGTACAGATAAATGCAAAAGCACTCACTGTCTTACATGCATGTTTATATGATTGCATGTATCTGTATATGTGAAATGTAATGAACTGTTTGTTGTACGTGCTGTCAACTTGAGGTGGTGGTGGAAGGTAAGAAACAAGAACAAATTTTAAACTGTTAAACATTTTGTGTAATACTAAATAAAATTTATACCCTTATAAATACATAGATTTATGTATCTATACCTTATTTCTTTCATAGGTATATATTTAACATGTACATTGTACATGTGATAGGTAAAATAATATTTATTAAATAGAAATAACTTCTTTCCTACAGGTTTCGGTTGATGATTCCCTTTTGTATTTTTTCCAACAGCTCAACCATATACCCTCAGATTGTTCAGCGAACTTTGATTTTTCTAGAAAAGGTTTGTTAGTATTTACGGATGGTGCCATTACTAATGGGAATGCCCAGAGGTCCTCTAGTAACTTGACTGTTGGGTTACTTCCTTGGACCTCTAAGTCGGGAAATGAAGACTTTAACTCAATCATTCAACAGATGGCTCAGGTAAAGTTACAAACTGTCATGGGAATATTTGGCTTTATTTCTCCTATTATAGGTGAGAAAAGAAATCTACACTCTTTTTTGCCTTAAAATGTGTTACTGTATGTTTTGTTTGCTTGTGTTGTTATATTATTAGGAGGAATTGATAATACTTGTATTTTCAAATCTCTGTGTTGAAGATTTATTGGCTTAAAATTATATAAGGAAAACATTTGTGTGTGGTGGGGAGAGTTTTTAGAGAATAACTCCAATTTGATATATTTCTACACTTGCAAGGAAATATATTCTTATAGTTTTAATCATAGGCGGAAAGTTACTATGTATACAGGTGATGAAATGCCTTTGAAACTACTTTTAATTTTTATATTAAAACAGAATTAATGGGGAGTTAGAAGTAATACAATTTGGAAAATCTAGGAAAACATTTTAAAGTGTAATCCAGTTTTACCCTAATACTTATTCAAAATTAAATAATAGACAATTGAGTTTTAGGATATATTTTGTGTTTTCTACTTTACTTTATAGTAAGTGTCTTAAAAAATGAAACTTGAAGGGAGAGGTCTAAGATGATGAAGTATGTAAACACTTTGCCTGCATTGTTCCTTGAACACATTAAAATTACAACTAAAGTATTGAACAACCAACATGAAGAATCATCTGAAGTCTAGCTGAACAGAAGCTTTATAACCAAAGATGCAAAAAAGAGGAGGCCATGGTGAGACTGATAGGAGGTGCACAGACACGAAAGGAGCCAAACCTCCAGTGGCGGTGGAGAATCAGGAGGGTTATCTCAGCCACAGAGGATCCCCCTAGAGGAGTGAGGGACCCCAGCCCCATACCAGGCTCCCCAGCCCAGAGCACTAGTACTGGGAAGAGGAGCCCTACAGCATCTCACTGTGAAAAACAGTGGAGACTCCCACCATCTGGTTGGGATGGAAGGCTGTGGGAAACCCAGACATCCTTTTAAAGTGCCTGTGCAGACTCAGTCACTCGCAGGTACTCACCCTGGGTTCTGGCAGAGGAACAGTGACTCAAAAGGCGTTGGAGGCATACAGGGGGCAGACTGAGGTGTGTGACTCTGGAGTGAGGGCTACAGGATAGTCATTTCTCCTGGGTGTGCCCCTCCTCCCATGCAGCTGGCTAATGAGTGCCATCTTTTCTGAGTTGCACCCACCCCCACACTGCGAAATCTGAACCTGATTGGTCTGATGAGCTTTACTCGCTCCACCCTGCTGACTCACTGGGATCCCACCTCGCCCAACTCTGCCAGTGCCAGAGGCACTTTCTCCAGTGAGCTATCAGCCCCACCCACATTGCAATCTTCCTTGGAAAACTAAGTTCCCGCAGGCCCCAGTCTGGCAGTGATTGCCGTTAGTGTGCTCTGAGACATTTGCTGAGTAGTTCCAGGCACAGCACTGGTATCAAACTAGAATCTATAGGAACATTCAGCATAGGTGACCAGGGGGAGAGTGCCAGGGCCCCACAGGGCACCTACTACATAAGGCTTTCCAGCAGTACTGGGAGATGTAGCAGATCTCCCTTATATATAGAAGCAAATACAGATAGTGATCCAAAATGAGGAAACACAAAAATAGTCTCAAATAAAAGAATGGCAGAAAATTCCAGAAGAAGAACTAAACAAGATGGGGTCAAGCAACCTATCAGATACAGAGCTCAAAACAATGATCTTAAGGGTGCTCAAGGAACTTAGTGAAAACTTCAACAGAGAGATAGCGAGCTTAAAGAAGGACATAGAAACCATAAAAAAGGACTAGTCAGAAATGAAGAACACTGTAACTGAAATTCAGAATGCACTAGAAGGAATCACCAGCAGATTAGATGGAGCAGAGGATGAAATCAGCAAATTGGAAGGCAAGGTAGCAAAAAACATTTAGCCAAAACAGCGACAAGAAAAAAGAATCCAAAATAATGAGTGTAATTTAAGGGCCTTTAGGACAACATCAAGTGCAACAACATTCGTATTATAGGAGTACCAGAAGGAGAAGAGAGAAAGCAAAGAATTGAGAACCGATTTGAAGAAATTCTGACTGAAAACCTCCTTAACCTGGTGAAGGAAAGAGACATACAAGCCCAGGAAGCACAGAGTTCCAAACAAGATAAACCCAAATAGGCCCACACCAAGACACATTATAATTAAAATGGCAAAAGTTAAAGACAGAGAATATTAAAGCAGCAAAAGCAAAGCAACTAGTTACTTATAAGGGAGTTCCCATAAAACTCTCAGCTGATTTCTTAACAGAAACTTTGCAGGCCAGAAGGGACTGGCAGAAAATATTCAATGTGATGAAAAGCAAGGACCTACAACCAAGATTACTCTACCCAACAGGGCTATCACTCAAAATCGAAGGACAAAGACAAGAAAAGCTAAAGGAGTTCATCACTACCAAACCAGTATTACAAGGAATGTTAGAGGGGTTGCTTTAAGATTGAGAGGGGAGAGGGGGAAATGCAAAATTATGAACATTAAAATGGCAATAGGTACACATCAATAATTATGCTCAATTTAAATGGATTAAAGGCTCCAATCAGAAGACATGAAGGGTATTGGACTGAGTAGATTGTCAAACACAGAAAGACAAATGCAATTTGACTTTGTTTATAGGTGAAATCTAAAGAAGAAAATAAACAAATGGAACAGGAACAGATTCATAGATATAGAAAACATTTGGTTTGTTGCCAGATGGGAGGAAGGTTGGGAAAGGGGGTGAAATAAGGGGAAGGGAGTGGGAAGTTCAGTTTGGTGGTGACAAAATATTAATAATAGTTATGGGGATATAGGGTATAGCATGGGAATATAGTCAATAATATTGCAATAACTATGGGTACTAGTGGGTACTTGTGGAGGCGATGGGAGGAGCATGGGAGGGGTGGGTGAAAAGGGGAAAAATCTAGAAGTACAAATTCATAGTCACAAAACAGTCACAGGATGTAAAGTACAGCATAGGGCATATAATCAGTAACATTGTAATAACTATATATGGTGTCAGATGGGAACCAGATGTATCGAAATAAGGATTTTGTAATTTACATAAATGTCTTATTGCTATGCAGTACACCTGAAACCAATATAATATGGTATGTCAAATATTATTGAAAAATAAATGAGAAAAAAATGAAAGAAAGAATGAAAGGAGAAAATAAATGAAAGAAAGTGAGATATTAGAAGAGGGGATATTAAAACACATGTTAAATGAAAAAAAAAAGACTTGAATTTGAAAGTTAGAATCTGTTTAAGGTGATAGTTAATATTCTATACCTAATTCCTTTTTTGACTTTATAGCTCTGTTACCTTAATTTGTCTAATAATTTTATGAGATGCTTTTGTGAGTTGATTATATTTGTGAAGATCTCATGTTGTAAATGTAATTATTAACTAAAGCAATAAAATATTTGTCTGTCACAAGTAGAAACCATTTGAATGGTAGCCTTTCCATAATCTTTTGAATTAACCTATTAAAATGGAATCTTAATTTCTCACAATAAAATTAAAAACAAAAATGCAGCTGATTCTGACTTAGGCTAAACACTGGTGTGATTTTAATAGATCTAATTTGCTTTCCTAACTTAAAAATATATTTTGAGTTGAGAATTTGGAGAAATTTAGTGTAAAAAATAATTTAAAATTTACTGTGGGAAAGGGCACTAGAATTTTTATCTCTGGAATTTATCTCATAATGTGAATGAAGTGTTAAAATACCTCTTCTATTCCCTGAGGTGGCAGAACACTGCGCATTCCCTCTTATGTTCTACTGAAGATAATCAAGTGAGAGGATTTCCAGAAGCAATTTATTACTGAGATGCTGAGTTTATTTGGTTTTATAGAGATGACTTAGGAGAAGCTGTTTTCGTGCTGTTCACAACATGGCAATTTCAGTTCTTCAGAAGGGGATGTTGGTGCAATGTTCTTCACTGAGTTTTTTTTTTTTTTAATCCCCTCTTTTTAGGGCCGGCAAATTGAATATATAGATATTGAACGGCCTTCAACTGGAGGCCTTGGATTCAGTGTGGTGGCTCTTAGAAGTCAAAATCTGGGAGAAGTTGATATTTTCGTGAAGGAAGTACAGCCAGGGAGCATAGCAGACAGGTGAGAAAGGTGTTCATTTTGTGTTTTGCTAATATTTTTCTGGCAATCCTGGAAATATTATGAAGCGAATAAGAAACTAGTAATAAAAACAGTAAAAATAGGAGCGAACATTTAACTTTCCTTCTCTTAGGCATTTGTCAGGTAGCCTCACATATACTTGTGGCAGCCATCAAGCTACTAGTATCACGAGAAAGCTGAGTTTCAGAGAGGTTCATTGGTTTACCAGTAGTCTCTGAGCATCCTGGAACCATGATGTGAGTCAAAGACTGTCTGACTGCACAGCTATAGCTCTTCTACTCTACCACACTCTCTCACAATTGAACATGATAGTTTAATTAAGGACTGCTAAAATGGGAATATTGACACTCATATTTGGCATACTAATTATTTATTAAACCTAAGATTATAACAACATTTTTGGTAGTCATATTATGCTATTATTTCATTAACTGTCAGTTAAAAGTCCCCTTAAGTCTGTGATTCATCCCTATTGCACTTGTGCCTTTGTTTTGTTTTTTAAAGGGGTATATGCAAGCCTTATATTTTATCTCTATTTGATTTAAAGTTTTTAGTTTATTATTCATTATTTATAATGCACTTCCTTGACTTTGCATCTTTGTTTTGCCATCTAATGCAGTGTTTCTTCAAATACATTCTGAAAAACCATAGCAGTGGTCAGATATCTTTGAGAAACTCTATCCTGTTCTTGGAGATTGAGCATACATAGTTGGGGGAATAATCATGTAATTTATTATGTAAGTTGAGCTGGTTTGGGGAGTGAGACACTCAGACAGCAGGCAGAACCTGTGACTGTTCTGGTCAACCTAGACAATCCAGGGTAAACCTCAACTTAAGGTCACTTAACATTAGCTTACTTAAGGTTATGAAGTCCTTTGACAAAAAACCATTTAACTTTGATTGGCCCAACTTTGTAATCATATTATTATTGAGATATAATCCACATAACACCAATGTCACCATTTTAAAGTGTATAGTTCAGTAGTTTTTAGTGTATTTTCAATGTTGTGCAACCTGTTTTTGGTCCATCCTTATGTCTCAGTTATGCTGTACTAATAGTCTATAATTACAAATTGAGATGATCGCTTCCAAAAAGAGGAGTTTGATGTTTATATGTGTGGAGTAAAGAACCATAACTAAGGCTAAGGAGTCAGATGGCTTTCCAGAGGCAGTGAAGCTCAAAGGGAAATTTGATAGGAAATACTTTCTTGACCAGTAGCCCTATGAAGAGAGGGAACACAACTCATTGGTGGAGAGTGGCTGATACTTATCTGGTGTGGGAGCTTAGTGCAGGATGGTTCAAGAAGGGGCTAGAGACAGGTCAGTGCCAGCCTTGTAGGACCTTTTAGATCAGGGGTGTCCAACCTTTTGGCTTCCCTGGGCCACACTGGAAGAATTGTCTTGGGCCACATATAAAATACATTAACACTAGTGATAGGTCATGAGGTAAAAAGGTACATGCATAATTTTCATAATGTTTTTGAAAAATTTATGAATTAAAGCTGTCCTGGTCCACATGTGGCCCACAAGCTGCAGGTTGGACAGGCCTTTTTTTTTTTTTTTTGGTTAGTACCTTGGCTGGGAAGCGAACCCACTAGGGAACCCCCTGGACAAACTTGTTTTAGATCATTATTAAATGGTATTTATGATCAGTTCTTCCTTTCTTCTGAGGACTTTCTACATAGAACTGTGTTATTTTAGGAGCTTTCCTAAGACCTGTTGGCTGTTTTGAGGCCTGTTGGCTCTCAAAATCATGGAAATCTATTATTTCGAATGTTGCATTAGAGGCAAGAACTGGTCTCACCTTGAATGGAAAGTGTGAATTCATGTACATATGCATAGATTGTGTGTGTGTGTGTGTGTGTGTGTGTATGTATACAGTAGGTGCCAAAAAATGTATGTACATTTTAAGAAAGGAAAAAACTGTATTAAAATTGTAATGCTCAATATATACCTATAACAAAAGATGAATACAAGTCATGTTTGACGTCTGCATTACAAGAGATGCTCAAATTAGTTACCATCAGTATTTATGTAATACAAGATAACATCTCTTAAAATGTGTATACATTTTTTTGCATTCTGGTATATATATTTATATGTGTGTGTATATATATTCTCCTCTGTGTATACCTATATAATATATATTATATCTTTTATATATACTCTATTATATATATTACAGAGTATATACACAACACATACATATACTATATAGGTACTATAAAATACATAATATATAATATATATAGTATCTGTATACTGTATATAACATTGTATACAGTGAATAGGTACACACAGAGGAGAATAGTATAGGGAGTTAAATTATAAATAATCATAGTAAAACTAATTCTGTTTAACTTTTTAGATTGTATCAAAATTATATTTTCCAGGAAACTTCTCCTCTGCAGCTTGTTTATCTTGGGTTGAGTTTATATTCCCTCAGCTGATATTAATTGGAAAAAAATGAGGTGTCTTGAATTCTGTTGGATAGAGGGAAAGGTAGATAAAAATAGATTGATTTCCAGAAAATAGAAAATCTGAGTAAATTGACCATTTTATGCAAAATGAGTTACATCAGGGTTGAAAAGATTCAAAAATTACTTATTCATGTGGGAGTAATTAAGAAATTTCTCTTAGTGCACATGCTGTGAAGAATTTAAAGACCACATTGGAGACAGGAAAATGGAAGTGATTTCTGGATGTTATCCTATAGTGGTCACAGTTAAAAATAAATGTTTTTTAGGACTGGGGAAAAGTTCACAAACAACATTTTTAATTTGAAAATATGTATTTCAAAATTATGAAAATCATTATGAAGTAATACATGCATATAATAGAAAAATATAAAATATCAAAATGCAATAATTAGTTCCCTCCCCACAAAAAACCTCTTGGACTTTGACCACCCTGAGACAACTAGGAAAAACATTATAATATTTTCTTTTTATAAAGACAAGGTCATGGTATATACACAATTTTATATCTTATTCTTACCTCTTAATATAACAAAAGCCTTTTCTAAGATTAATAAAAGGTTGTATAAGCAACATTTTTAATGGTACATGAACTGTTGTGAGAACCACCCACAATTTTGTCATCAAATATTGAAATACCCAACTTGCCAGTTCCAAAGGAGAATCTAAAATATAACAGTCCCTGTCCTCAGAAAACTTAAAATGTAATAAAGGAGTTATCTAGCTTTGTTGAGGGCATACTGAATGTAAATGACTATTTAGTGAAAGATAAGGAATGGTTCAGAACACCATGATAATGAGGCAAGTGAGGAAGAGAGGGAAACTCACTCAGCTGGATAGATTGAATTTGTCTGAGCAGAGTGGACAGGCATTAGAGATGGAGGAAACCATTTTATACAAGAACAGGAAATGCCAGACACATTTGAGAGGGAAAGAGTAGACCAGAATAGTTGGAAAAGGGGTTTATGTAGGGAGGAAGCCAAGTTGAAAGCGTACATTGGGGCCAAACATATAGGCCTTTGAACACCCAAGTTTATACTGTGTCCTAGATGTTAGAAATGACCAAATTCTGCTCCTTGACCAAGTTTTGCTGGATCTGGTGTGACCTGAGAAAAATAAAAGCAATATAATGAAATTTTCAGAATTTAAATTTATGAATTAAAATTCTCTATTCTGAGGTAAATTTCTTACCAGGGAGATTTTTGTATTTTGAATGTTTGAAATGTTCTTTATGATATAATCATGACAAGAGTTTGTTTCTTTCCTTTGGCTCTCTCCTTATTGATCAATAAACATAGGTAATCCTGCTTTTTTGAGTTGGCAAATACCAGCACAAGAGAGCATGGAAAAGTAAACCTTGAGAAATTTGGCAAGTTAGGTTTTAGGTATTACCTAAGGATCTCAACTGGAGAGTTGACATTGGGAGTGCAAGGAGGAGATGGGTAGATACACAGAGATAAAGGAGGATAAGTAAACATTTTGGTGATAATGAGGAAGCAGGAAGAAAAGGAGTGGTGGTTGGGAGATAAAGTCAAATACAGAAAACCAGAACAGAGTAAATTCTAGGATATCTTTAGGATGCATTTTAACTTAAATTAGCGAGTATGCTTCAGAGTCAGACTAGTTAGATAAGATGGGAAGCTTGTCTAGGCTTCAGTTTTTGGCCTATAAAATTTAAGTTCTTTAAAAGGTGATTGTGAGGATTAGATAATACATATAAAGCATTTAGCACAGTACCTGGTTTGTAAGAAATGCTCAGTAAATATTGACTATAGTAGTGCTTTTTAAAAAAAGAGATTTTGCTAATTAAAAAGAAAATAGTCCTTTTACTTTGGTTAGCAGTTGGGAGATTGGTACTTAGGCAAGAGAGAAGGGCTCAGATACAGATTTGAAAATAATCTCTATGGATTTTCAGGAAGGAGTTTGCATCTGTTGACACGTTTGTGAAGTACAGTGGGGACGTGGTAAATCTGCTGGAGAAGAGGTTATTGGTGAATTTGAGATTATAGTTACCTCTTCTGGTATATGTGGAAGTCAGATTGGAAGGGGTTCAGGAGTACAAGTTTCGTGCAGTTAATGGGGTCAGTGTGTCCATACTTGCAAAACCTTGGCAGTGGGGCCCTTATACATTGTTTTTGCTTATTTTTGTAGCCAAATGGCTTTTAAAATGTGTCTTTGTATGTTTAGACATGTACTGCTTAGTTGGTTAATTAGCTAATGAATGCTGATGAAAAACACTCTGGAGTTCTGTTAAATAATTAAATAATTATTTGGATAAATATACTAAGTGAAGTAGTACTATAAAAAATAAACTCTTAACTTGAGTTACAGGTTTTTAAAAATCAGGCTATTACATATATCACTTAAAACAAAATTTTCTTTTATTTCACTAAGGGATCAAAGGTTAAAGGAAAATGACCAAATATTGGCTATTAATCACACGCCACTGGATCAGAACATTTCCCATCAGCAGGCAATCGCATTATTACAACAAACCACTGGATGTCTGAGTCTGGTTGTGGCCAGAGAACCAGCTCACACAAAAAGCAGTACTTCTACCAGCCTAACTGATGCAATTTTGCCTGAAACAGTGAGTTGCAAATTTGGAACAATATTTCATTTTGGATTATGGCATTTTAAGACATTGAGAACGTGTCATTTGACTTGTCACAGTTTATGAAAGATGATCGTATCTCCAAATGCAGCATTACCCTATTAAACAAGAGATTTCACGAAGGGTTGTTTTTTTTTAATGTTCTGTGATTCTCCTTATTTAAAATTACTGTTTAATAGAAAGGGCAAATCGTAGTATTAGGTATAATTTATTTGGTGATGGAAAGAGTCTTGTGCTTCTTTGTGATATAGCTAGTTAATTAATTAAGCCTAGAGTTTTTATTAGAGATTTACTATTGAGTATCTTAAGATTTGGCTATTTATTTCAAAAACATTTTTGTAAATTGTATTGGCTGTTTGTGACTACATTATTGATATTGTAAAATTATAGAAACTTTTTTTTCATGTAAGTATATATGCATAACAATTCAAAGAATAAAAGTGTATGTCTTTTTTGGGAATCTTTAAACTTGCTTAATAACATTTTACAGATTTTGGCCTGCATCTTCAGAATGCAAGCTAATAAATCTTACTTTCTTGTAACACTAAGTGCTAGTTGATTTATTTAATTTTCATTCATTATGACAAAATAAAAAATAGACTGTCTGGGTACAGTACAAGGTCACAATACAAGTTAATGTGTAGCCATTTTCCCTTTTGCAATTAGTAATATTTATACAGCACAATTTACATACTAAATAGAATGAACAAAGTGGGAAATTGCTTAGCGTAGTGGTTAAGAACAAGGACTCGAGTCAGAACAAAGTGGGTTCAAGTCTAGTTCCCCACTTCCTGGTTGTGTCACATTGGACAGATTTCTTGACCTCTCCACACCTCAGTTTCTTCATCTTTTACTCGGAACTAATATTAATAACAGTGTCTACCTACAGCAGTGTTGCAGGATTAAATGAGAGTGCATGTGAAGAACTAAGCACAGTGCCTGGTGTAGAGTAAACACTTTGTGAATATTAGCTGCTATTAATTTAGGCATATTTAGTGCGCATTGTTGCTTCCCAGAAACTAGATGTTATTTCAGATATGAATTTATTAAATATTCCCAATATTCCTGGTTATTTTAACATTGCATAGTAGCTTTCCAATTTAGTACAATAGAAAACTGAGTAATAAGTATGCCCTAATGATCTTGAGAGGGAGAATTTTCTTCTGCAGTTGGATTATGTAAATTTAATGCACATTTCTGAAGGAAGCCTACTGGTTAGAGGCAAAAGGTCATCTCTTAGTCTGATTTATATGAGCTTGCTAATATCTTCAGTCAGGATTACCTTTCCCTCCTTCATAAGCGTCTCCTAAATAGTGTCATTGCCTCATGTCCTCACTATTTCATACTTCTCTTTGCTACCAGAGTAATCTTCCTAAACCACTGCTTTGTTCCTGTTATTCCTTCTTTTAAAACCTTCAATTATTCCCACTCCCTTATCCAAGCCTGGCTTTCCTCTTAACACTTCCCTTTTGCTTAAATTTATTTTTTTCCTCTGTAGTGCAATTAAAATACCACCTTTTCCTTGAAGCTTTCCATAATTCTTGATTGGATTTGACTTGTCTACGCTCCCTCCCCTCAATCTTTATAATATTTTGTGATTCTCTTTCTATTTAGATAAACATGTTATTTATTGGTTTCTACAGTGTGCTGAGCACTGTGCTAGATATTGGGCATAGATTGGAGAAGGAGACATATTCTGTCCTCTTAGAGCTACAGTGTCTTATGACCTAATAATATTCTGTCTTGTTTTTTAATTATTTATGTTTTAGTTTATCTCTCTATTGGGTTATGGATCCTTAAGGGCAGAGATTATGTGATCATCTTTACATATCTCTTAGCTTCTAGAAAGTTGTCTTGATTAATTATATGAATATTTAATTTGTTGTATAATTACTGTATTGGGAAGCTGAGAATCTGTGTGTTTTACTAACACTTTGGCTCTTATTTGCCATTAATTTGTAGGTTCGTTGGGGCCATATTGAAGATGTTGAACTAATTAATGATGGCTCTGGATTAGGTTTTGGAATAGTTGGAGGAAAATCAAGTGGGGTGGTTGTGAGGACTATAGTTCCTGGAGGATTAGCAGATCGAGTAAGTTGATACTTCTTTGTTTTTATTTTGATTTTATGCAATTTAAATTGTATGGCTTGAAATATAATTTTATAACGTGGTTTACTAGGATATATGATTCCTAAGTATAGCAAAAAATGTTTTTTTTCCTTAAGTATTAATGTATACTCACTCTGCTTTATTTCAAAGAGTTTCTAAATCAACATTTTTGGAGGAGGTTTTGCCTGTGATTGACAGTTTTCTTGATTCCATTAGAGGACAGTTTTTTTTTTTAAATTAAAACATAGCCATTAATGGGTATTGCATTTTGAATATCTGTATTCTCTCCCAGTGTATTTTCGAAGGGCCTAAATGTTAAAATCGCAAGGTATAGTTATTTTAAACAGTTGTCCTAATATGGTAATTTCACTTGATTCAAAAATTTTTGGAATTACAAATCAGATGATAATACTTCATTAATGAGCAGTGTTTAAACTAGAAGTGGGCCATTTAAAAACTTATCAATTGTTGCTGCTTACTTTTACATTGAAGAAAATATTAAGTACATTTCATTTTTAGAAATTGGTTTCGAAATTTGGTTATGTTACCACTTAATGAGCCTATATTATGTAGAATATCCATGATAATCAGAATAATACATAAATTTCACTGATTAATGTCTGGCAGAAGTAACATCCTTTTTTAAGTTATGTTATGTTGGTGTAATTATGATATTGTTATGTTACAGAATTATGTGCTTATGATTTTGATATAGATTACCAGCTCATAAAACAGGGGCGTTATTTGTGCTGGACCCTGTATATATTATAAATAAAAATGAACTTACTGTACAAATGTAACTTTAAGGCGAGTTTGTCAGCTCCCCATTTCTAATCAAGATTGTGCCACCTTATGCAAATTGTGGAGCTACTAATATTCCTATTATCCTTTCAGTATCTAAGTGTATATATTTATAGCAGAGGCTAGCAGAGTTTTATCAATGGGACTCTGGGGGATCCAAGTCTTTTGCAGGAGCTCTATAAGATCAAAGCAACTTTTATAATAATACTAAGATGTTATCAGACCTTTTTCATCATGTTGATATTTTCACTAATGTAAAATCAGTGGCTAAAACTACTGTGCCTTACTATGAAACAGGGCAGTGGCATCCAACTGTGCTAGTAGTCATTGCATTCCTCTTCTCCATATGCTTGTGACAAAAAGGAAAAAAAAGCCAGTTTCACTGAAGAGAGTATAGAGTAAGAATGATTAATTTTAGTAAATTTTGACCTTTAAAGTACATGTTTTTTAATATTGTGTGGCAAAATGGGATGTACCCTATAGCAATTTTGTCATATACTCAAGTATGATGGTTGTCTTGAGGAAAAACATTTGTGAGACAAACTAGACACTTTGATATGGAACAGCCTTTCAATTTTAAAAATTTATTTTATTTTTTTCAAAAATTAAAAATTTTTTGAGATATATTTGACAAATAACATTATCTTAGTTTCAGGTATACAAAATAATAATTCATTATTTGTATATATTGCAAAATAATGCCACATTAAGTCTAGTTAACAACCACTGCCACACATAATTACAAATTTTTTTTCTTGTGGTGAGAACTTTTTTGATTTACTCTCCTAGCAACTTTCAAATATGCAATACAATATTGTTAACTACTGTCACGATGCTGCACATTCCGTCCCTAGGAATTAATAGCTGGAAATTTGTACCTTCTGCCCCCCTTCACCCATTTCACCCACCTCCCAACCTCTGCCTCTGGAAATTACCAATCTGATACAACATTTTTATTTTTGAAAGAACAACTGAAAGTTAATGATTATTCATACTTGGGTATTGGCATGCAGTTTTTTGAAAATGAATGAACCGACCCTGTTACTCAAGGAAAACAACTGACAGCATTTTTTGGTGATGATAAAATTTGACCTTTCAAGCAAAAAATGAGAAGTTTTGGAAAATTTGCATTTTACTATGAGCTAGAAATTTTTAAACATTTAAAGACTTTTCTGATTAGATCATTAGAGATAGTAATCAATATATGTTTTTATATTATCTGATGAAATATGTCAGTATTTGGAAGATCAGCCTAGCTCTGTGAATCAATATTTTCTGAAGGCCAATGTGTAATATGACAAAATAATGTATGGGCAAAATATCCATTCAAAATTCAAGGTAGATCAATAGATTTTAATGAAACAGTGTCTGAAAACTTGTTCATGTGGTTTTAGATTCCACATTACCAACTATTCTTTAGGAAACCACTGCTTGTCAAATTTTGGTGTGTTATCAAAGGTGAATGGGCTGAAAAGGCCCCTTTTCTTTCATTTTAGCTATACAAGAGCTGTCCAGAAAAAAATGCTTTTATTTTTCATATTGCATGGCTGGGTACTTTCCATACAGCCCTTGTATGTATGATTGAAGCTAGATTTTTTAAAAAAATACTTCAACCAAAACAACATACTGCAAAGTATTAAATGCTGTAGCAGATATGAAAATCCAACTGCTTGTAAGCCAGACATTAAAGAGATTTGCATAAATATTTTAAAATACCACTATTCTCATACCACTATATTTTGTTTTATAAAATATAGGTCTTTTAAAATAAAAATATATCAACATAAATATTTTTATATATTAATATATTAAATAATATTTAAACATTTCTCAGTGTTATTTTTAATTAAGTAGATATCAACAAATATGTCAAAAGAGAACCACATAAACAAAAGCTCTTTGAGATTCTGAGTAATTTGTGAGGTATAATTGACATAAAAAATTGCACACATATAAAGTATATACAATTTACTAGATTTTGACATACACGTACTGGCAAGTCTGAAATCTGCAAGGCAGGTCAGTAGTCAGTAGTCTGGAAACCCAGGCACAACTTCAGACTCTCTCAGTCTCAACTCTGAAATTTGTATGGCAAGTTGGCAGGATTTCTGTTACAGTTTTAAGGCGAATTCCTTCTTTTCCCGGAAACCTCAGTTTTGCTCCTAAAACCTTGAAATGATTAGATGAAGCCCACCCACATTTTTTGAGAGTAATATTTACTTAAAGTCAACTGATTGTAGATGTTAAATCATATCTACAAAATACCTTCACAGGAATATCTAGACTAGTGTTTGACCAAATAGCTGGTGGGCACCCCATAGCCTAGCCAAGGTGACACATAAAATTTAACCATCATACTGTCTATCATTGCAATCAAGATAATGAACATATCCATCATTCAAAGAGTTTTTTGTGCCCCTTTGTAATACTCTTTCCTCCATCAGTAATTTTAAGAGCACAAGGGGTTCTGAGACCAAAAAGGTGAGAGAATGGTCACTTTTTAATGGGTCTTTAAAATACATTTGTGGACAAAGCAAGTAATAATATTTAAGATTTTTTTTTTTGGACATTTTTTGAAACCTGGAAAGGGATGAGATATTGTGGAGTATCGTGATATCTTTTTCCACACCACCCACTCTCCCTTTAGCAATTTTAATAAGCTTGGTTGCCAGAGAAGCCTTTTTCAAGATGCAAAGTGTAAGTTACTGTGAAAAACAAAGTGTCAAATAAATTTAGAAAATACCAAGTTAAACAAAATCCAATGTTTCTTTACTGTAAGAATTTTCTGAGTTTTTAAAATCCTAATGTGCATTATGAATTTTCACAGGGACAATATGATGTGCAGAGTTACCCAAATTAATCCCTTTGAGGCACTGTTGGGAAAAACCCAGGTCTGATTTTTCACTCTTACTGGAAGGGATTGTCAGTATTTCAGGTCATCAAGGAGGGGTAGGCGTGTAACCATCAGAGTCATAATGGAGAAGCAAGTGTTTATGCCAGACATTGTTATCTGCCTAATATACATTATTGTCATACTCCTTAAAAGTCATACATTTTTATTCCCAAATTATAGATATGGAAACTGTTAAGAAACTGCCCAAGCTATACGACTAAGAAGGACAAAGTCAGGATCTTGCCCACATCTTTTTGACTCTGAAGCCTGTGCTTTACTGCTATAGCTGCTTAAATAAACTGTTGACTCTTTCCTGTGGGGAATATGGTGAAACCTTAACAGAGCATTATTCACTTCTCTTTTCCCCTCATCTCAGCTAATGAAAGATAAAATCTCTTCATCTGACTCTGTGCATTGTTGCTAAGTCTTTGCAAATTGTTGCTCAGTTGTTGCTCATTTAATAGCTTTTAAAAAATTATAGGGAATATTGTGTTTAATGTACTATATTTTGAATATCAATGTTCACTGTTGATTATATCAGCCTTCATGGTAAGGGAGAATGAATGTCTTAGGTCATTAGTTCATATGTGATCAAATTGATCATAAAGTGATACCTACATTCTGTTAAAGGGGTTAATACTACCTTCAAAGAATTAAAAATTATATAATAGAACATGAAAAAGTCAGTATATCTTATTTAAAAGGGTTTCATAATATAGCCCCTTATATTTCCTTTTGTGTACAGTTAAGTCAATATGTATAGTTAAAAGATGGGGTAGAGTAGAGGGGATATGTCAAAGAACACCTAACTGAGGCCACTGCAGCCTAAAGAGGCATCAGAAATGGATGCATTGACTTGCTTTGCTGTAAGCAAGGCACTAGATTAAAGATTTTGCATATGTATTGAGTTTAATGCTCACAACTCAGTGAGAGGACTTTATTCCCATTTTGCTTATGAGGGAGCTGAGATTTAGGTAGGATAAGTAATTGAACTTTGGCCATACATCTTGATCAAAGTAAAGCCAGGATTAAACTTGGATGTGTGTGACTCCAAAGCCTTTACAGGTCCTTTTGTTTACTGCCTTGAATATTATAAAGTAAATGAAATGGAAAAATATTGATTTGTATGAGCTTTTTGGAAACATTTATGGAGATCTAGCTATAATGACCAATCAATAAGTGTAATCAGGGCCAGTTCCATGGATAACAAAATTATATAGTATTATTGTAAGGAAAGCTGAAAGACCTATCTACCTGTAATCCTCAGATACTGTCCAAAATTCACAGTAGCTGAAGTATACATCTTTTGAGAATTTTGTTCAGTTATGGCAAAAATTGAAAAACATTTTCAGAAGCTAGAAGTGTTTTGTTGTTTTTTTCTTTAAATTGATAATGGGCAGTGTAAAACAACTTGGTTTTGCAGAAATCTCTTTCATGTGATCTGGAGGAATTCTAGGGAAATTGGGTAGATATACTGAATTATCCCATTGTCTCCAGAAAGGAACTGTTATAACTCAGCCTCTTTAAAAGTTGTCATAAATTATTGAGTTTTTGGTATGAGGCAGTTATAATACGAGTCATAATAGCCATCCAATAGTCTTTAATACTAAGAAGGAATGGAACCAAGCAACGATTTGGAGGGTGTATATGGACTATGAGGATTTTTTTAGTCTAGAATAAGCAAAGACCAGCTTGAGGCTCCTGAGCAGTTGCTATTCCCCACTGATTTTGCTTTGAGTGATTCTATAAACAGATATTTTCCTTATCCTTAAAAATCAGTTGATGAGGGCTCTGGGAATTTGAGTTGGATTAGGCAATGTAATTAGATTTAATGACTTCCTTTAATTCTTTGAAAGAAAGAGTTTTTTATTTTATAGTCACTATTTTTTGTCAATGACATGTTACTTTTTATTTTATTTTAATTTTTATTTTTTGCTTTTTGGTATGTGGGTAGCTCCCTGGCTGGGAATTGAACCCAGGCCACAGCGCTGATAGCGCAAGCACCAAAGCCTTAAGCCACTACACCATCAGGGAACTCCCGACATGTTACTTTTTGATTCAAGACCAATGGTAGAAGTGGCCTAGAATCAAAAGTAGTAGTGATTTCATTTTCTGAGTTGTGGAAGTATTTGGTGATATATATTAATTTTCAAAGAAACAAATTTAGTATTTTTATTTCTTTCATAGCTCAGGCCTAAATTTCTTTAGGATTTCAAATATTTTATAGATTGAAATTATCATCCACAACAGCCGATCAGAAAACTTAAAGAGAAAGGAATATATATATATATATATATAGCATTCTAGCCAATAACTGCTAACTTTGATTACAGTATTAAATCCCCCCAAAACTGTGTAAGTGACACTTTAGTGCTTTCACTGTAGTACCATGTTACATCAGCTGTTTTAATTTTTCTGCCTTCCATACTATCTTTGTCTATATGCATAATGTTTTTTCTCTTTTGAAAGAATCTATGGATTAATAAGCTTTTATATTTGAATGTTTGACTAGAATACTATGTTTTGAATCTTGGCATGGCTATTTATTGGTTATTATTAATTTATGTTTTCTGTTAAAAAAAAATAGAGTCAGGCCTTTTAGTTTCCTTGCACAGTAGACAGGTTATGGAAGGAGAATGTTGATCAGAAAATATCAACAAAATGCAATGTTTAGGGCTATTAGACATAAAGTAGCTGTCATTTTGATGTCTCTCCTATCAATCTGACTAATGATTATTTTTACACTTTATGATTTCCTTAGAACACCTGTTTTTCTGGAAAAAGAAAATGTTTGACTTTCCATGACAGATGCAAATTATCTACATCATTTTAAATTGAGTTGATGTAAAATAGGAAAACATAGTGCTTAGGAAGTAACTAAATACGGTGAAATGCCCTTCCTTGGCCAAGCCAAGTATGAAAACACTTATTTGATATATTTTTTATTCTTTGCTAGAGCCATAATTCTGTTCAAGGATAGTTCAATTCAGAGGCCGTTGTACTCTTATTTTTTTATTGTGACCACTGCCTTTTTCTTAAGTAGTTGTTTTATTTCAAGTTTGTTGCATTAGTCATAATGTCAAATTATTGGTGCTTAAAGTAGAAATCCAGCAATTCTTTATTCTTTTTTCCAAAATAATTTCCTCCTTCCATCTATTTCTTTTCTCTAGGTCTTTCCAAATGTTCCTAATTGAATTGCACTTCTGTTTTCCTGTCCCTCTCCACTTACAGTCTCTTCTAGCTCTTTGTACAGAGTTCAAAACAAAGCACAGAGCTTTCTACTCATTATTTTGATCTAACACCTTCCTTTCTTCATTTAGGGTTCTGCAAGATTGGAGAAAAGTAAGGATGGGGAATAGACTTTTTAGTTTTAAGGGTTTTTTTCTTTTGAATTTCATCTACAACTGGTAGATGGTGCCTCCTGGAGCCAGGAATATGAAGCTTAGAATTGTATTAGCCCAGTGGTCATTCCCCAAGTTTCAGGCTGTTCTCCTCTCTCAGTTGCAAAATATTTTTCAATGTGCCTTTTATTTAAGCCTTTAGCCAGTTATTGGCAATTTCTTGGAGAATAACAGCAAGTTTATTATCTGCTAATGTTAGTCTGGAGATACCAAAAGACAAATGACTAAATGAGAACAGATCTTCAGTGAGACAACTGAGGTTGAACTTTGGTTTTGCCACTTTACTAGCTTTGTGACCTTGTTCAAGTCAGTCAACCTTTTGGAATCTCAGTTTTTCTCACTTTAAAGTTGTCTTTTTCTGAATGAGATGATATTATGAAAAGTGATTTTCAACCTGTAAAGTGCTTTGCAGGTATAATTTTTTGTAACCAACTATGTTTACATTTTAGTATCTTTAATATCTTGTAAGAAAGAAAAAGAGAATTCAAATTCACTGATAAAACAAATTTAGTGAAAATGTAGGTGGATAAACTGTTTCAAAAATTTCACAAATGAAGGTAGAATAGAAATGATAAACATTGTGAACTGATTACACTTTTTTTTTTTTTTTTTTTTTTTTAAACGTGGGTAGTTCCCTGGATGGGAATCGAACCCAGGCTGCAGCGTTGACAGCGCCGAAGCCTAGCCACTACACCACCAGGGAATTTCCCTGATACACTTTTTGATAAATTATGCTTTCAACTTTTCTGCATATGAAATATACATACATATAAAACTATATGTAATGTCTGCGCATGTTTTAAATAACAATGAAAATAGTCACCCATGTGCTTATCACCAGCTTAAGAAATAGAACATTACATATCTTTTCTCTAAACTCATCTGGAATCATGACTTTAAATACCTTCTCTCTGCTAACGTTCCCATATTTAAATGTGCAGTCTGGATTTCTCTCCTAAACACCAGATTTGTATATCCAGCTGTCTATCTGATATGTCCACTTGCATGTCTAATAGGCATCTCAGCCTAGACATCTGTAAAACTGAACTGATTGCTACTCCCTCCCATCTGTCCCATTGTCATGTTCTTTATCTCAATTAATACCAACTCTGTCTTTCCAGTGCTAAAACTTTGGGAGTTTTAATTCCTTCCCCACCCACCTCACACCCCATGTCGAATCTATCAGGAGAGACTGTTGACAATTCGTTAAAAATATTTCTAGAATCTTACTTCTCAACATCCCAACTGCTAACCTAGTCTAAGATATTGTTAGCTCTTTTTAGATTATTGCTTTACCAACTGGTATCTCTATTTCTATTGTTCCTCTGCTATAGTCTGTATTCAGCACAGAGGCTTGGATGATCTTGTTAAAAGTAAGTCAGCGAATATCACTCTTCTGCTCAAAATGCTCTAGTGACTTCCTTTCCTACTCAGTGCAAATGTTCTACATTGCTGACCCAGTTAATGCACTCATATCTTAGACCACTCTCCTCTTTGCTTGTTCTCTTCCAGCCACACTGATATCTTGCTGTTCCTCATATGTGCCACTGAGTTTGTTGGCCTTCAGAATTTCTAGCTTTATGCTGAGGCTTCTGATCTGATTTCCTTCCCTTCTTGATGCCCTAGGCTTTCTGATCTCTTCTTTGCCCAAGTGGCTATTATTACCCTGACTCTAGACTAGACCATAAAGCATGAAGTGATACCATCAAGCAAATGCGTGTTTTAGAATTCTGGTGACTCTTCTCCTTTTGAACTCTCCCCTCTACCCACCCCGCACTCATTTTTTGTTGTATAAAAAAAGTGACCTCCTTTTTTCTGTTGTCAGTTCAGCCATTCGTTAAAAATATATTCTATTCAGCATTTTTAGATGGCTTTTTTGCCAGTCATTTTGCCACAACTCAAAGTCTGATGACTTGTTATTAACTATTAACGTTAGATCATTGATTTCTCACAATAGTTTTTTCCCCCTTCGATTAAAGGATGGAAGACTCCAGACAGGAGATCACATCTTGAAGATTGGCGGCACAAATGTGCAGGGAATGACCAGTGAGCAAGTTGCGCAAGTGCTGAGGAACTGTGGAAATTCAGTGAGGATGCTTGTTGCAAGAGACCCAGTTGGTGAAATTTCTGTAACTCCTCCTACACCTGCAGCCTTACCGGTTGCCCTGCCTGCTGTGCCCAATGGGAGCCTCATGTCTGTGAGTATACAAATTCTTCTTTCATCTTAAATCAAATACTGGGTGTGATACATTGTAAGATTAGAAATGCCTTCAACTTGAAGTGCCTTATTGGTGTGAGCAGTGTCTCAGTGCTCACAGTGAAACAATGGAAGAGCCCAATTTGGAGACATTAGACAGTTTGATTTTCCTTTTTGCTGTTTTTCACGGTTAAGTCATTCATTCAAGTTCTTTGAGCCTCAGCTACTCATATGTAAATATGACAATAGTAATATTTGCATTTCTGTTTCATGATATTGGTGAGAGGACATCCAGATGCTGGAGCAGGAACTGTGAAAACTCATTAATGTATGAGAGTTGTCACTGATAGAACAGATTGCCAAAGAGAATAGACATTAATAATATTTGTTATAATTAATACAATCATTATAGTTATATCATCATTATTCATTGTTATCAAGCACCTGGAATTGTCCAACTCATCTGAATTCCTCACAAGAACATTGCAAGATAGGTCTTATCATCCATTTAATAGATGAGGAAACTGAAGTTCAAATAACTTGTTAGAGGTCATGTAGAGTAGGCTGCAGAGCTGGGATTTGAATTCCGATCTTTCTGGTCTGTTCCAAGTTCTTTCCAAGTATCCCACAGGCTTTGAATCAAGAGATAATAAGACAAAAGGAAAGAAGTACTTTTTAAAAGGAGGGGCCAGGAGGAAGAGAAAATAAAAGAGAAAGCCACCTTTCATCTTCATCTGAGGGCCATTTGGTGTCTTCTGTGACGTTAATTTGCTTTTCTCTACTCGGAACCCTATGAGTAGAACTTTTCAGTCTGATATCAGAATCTTTTTTTTTCTTCTCCAAACTAGTTGCAATCATTTTTCTTTTCCCTCCAGAGGACCAGTGTCTGTGATAAGTGAGAATTTGTTGCAATCAATTGTTCACTTCTGTTGTTAATGTTTTGAATTGCAAGCAAAGTGTTGTGTTTTTAGATACCTTACTCCTTTACAAAGTATTTTAAATTAGAAGATAAGTACTGAAAATAAGTTTTAGTTCAATATTTTTTGCTCATAATAATTATTACTCACAATAGTCTTAACCATTTGTTTTTATCTTTCAAATAGAAATAAATCTTGCCTTTTTTTTCCCCTAAATGGCTATATTGGCTTTCTATTGTTGTGCAATAAATTACTACGAATTTAGAGCTTGAAACAATACCCTTTGTGAGTTCATGGTTCTGTAGATCAGAAATCTGGGTGGGCTTGGCTGGGCTCTCTGCTTAGATTTTTACAAGGTCAAAATCAAGATGTTGGCCAGGCTGGGCTCTTAAACACATTCAGATTTTTGGCAGAATACAGTTCCTTGCAGTTGTAGGACTGGAGTTTCTCTGCTGGCTGTCAGCTAAGGGACCTTTTTCAACTCTGTAAGGACCTCCCCCCCCCATTCCTTCTCACATGACCTACTCTGTCTTCAAACACCAATCCAATTATACTTCAAATCCTTTTCACTTCCCTTTCTGCCACCAGCAGGAGAAAACGCCTTGCTTTTGAAGGGTACCTGATTAGATTAGACTCACCTGGATAATCTCCCTTTTGCCATTTAATGTGATGTAAACACAGCAATAGCACCAGGGATCGAAAGTCTTGGGGACCATCTTAGAATTCTGCCTGCTGTAGGTGCTAAGAAAATACTTGACAAACCATGCACAAATTGACTATGCACACAAATTCATGTAACTAAACATTATATATAATTGAAATGATTGTTTTCCTTTTAGGACAATTCTCTTTTTGAAACTTACGACGTTGAACTCATTAAAAGAGATGGACAGAGTCTGGGGATTAGAATTGTTGGCTATGTTGGAACTGCTCATACAGGTAAATGAATCATTTGTACTTTATATTTGGGAATAATTGTAAAGGATGTTAAGTTTTCTAGACAATACAATTGAATATCTGCAGAGTTTAAATGTTGAACAGTAAAACCATGAATCTATAATAACAATCAGTTACTTTTCAGTAATTAGAAAATCACAGTTTAAAAAGGGTTCCTGGACCCAATTCCAACAGCAATTCTCAGGTGCCAGCAGGGTGTCTTGACAATTCAACTCAGCTCTGGCACTAACTACCTGACGATAGAGTCAGATTCCACAGGTGAAGGACTCCGCCCCCAAGACAGCCCTCCACTTTAGACACCAGTCGCAAATCCAGGCTGTTACCTGTACTTCTGACCAAATGGCTGCAAATCAGAGGTTCCCATGACCCGCTCCTTGAGTTCGATGACTTTGCTAGAACAGCTCACAGAACCCAAGAACACCCATTTACTCACTAGATAATCATTTTATTATGAAGGACATTAAAGGATATGAATCAAAAGCTGGATGAAGAAATACATATGGCAAAGTCCCCAAGTGAAGCAGCTTCTGTCCTCATGGAGCTTGGTGGGACCTGGATTTCCCCAGTAGGAAAGCTCTCTTGAAAAGGACCAGCAGACCTGTCCTCCTGGTTTTTTTGTTTGTTTGTTTGTTTTTGTTTTTGTTTTTATATGGGTAGCTCCCTGACTGGGAATCGAACCCCGGCCGAAGCCTTAAGCACACCACCGAAGCCTTAAGCCACTACACCACCTACTCCTGGGTTTTTATGGAGGCTTCATTACATAGTTATCATTGACTAAGCCACTGGCCATTGGTGATTGAACTCAATCTCCAGTCCCTCTCTCCCCTTTCAAACTGAAAGTTCCAAACCTCTAATCACAGGGTTGGTTCCTCTGGCAACCAGCCCTCATTCTTAGGTACTTTCCAAAAGTCACCTCATTAAGATAACAAAAAGACCAAGTCACTCTCAACACTTAGGAAATTCCAAGGGTTTTGGGAGCCTATGAGCCAGGAACTGTGGATGAAGACCAAAGATTTTATAAATCACAATATCACACATTTTTATCTCAGTAGTTTTATACCCTGCTTGGTAGTCATTAACAACAGAATTTAATTATCCAACTTAGTGTATAACATTTGAATTATATCTCCTCTTTTTTCTAAGATAGATATATTTTGAATAGGGTCACTGTTAACATATTATATGATATTGTACATGTGATAAAGTAAAATGATTATTGTATACATTTCATATTGTGAATGTAAAAAAATTACTATTATATCTAATTATCAAAACCACAAGATAAATATTTTAATTGTAATTATTTTCTTTCATATAAAAGGAATACATTGTTAGAATAAATAAATACATGGCCCAGGGAATCTCTGAATAATAATTCTCTCTCAACTCCTACATGCAAAGCTTCGGTAACTTTAACTGTAAAAGTTACTCTATTATTATAAAAAAATCATTAGAGTAAGGAAAAATAAATCTTTTTACAAATAATTGCTAGTAACATGAAAATTCGGAGTTATGACATTTTCTAGTTTTTTTAAAAAATAGAAAGATTAGAGAGTTAATATTTTTAAATTATTATTTTGTATACTTACAGCAGGTGAAAGATTAAAAGTGCTAATATATTCAAAGTCCTGAATGAAATTCATGTCAGATCATCTTGTGCTATTTAGCCTAATGAAATACCTGTTTTTAAACCTTTAGCTTTTTCTAAGTGCCACTTTTTTTAGGTTCAGAATTTACGTGAGTTCCCAAAGAGCTAAGTATGGATTGTATAATGTTACAAAAAAAACCATATTGAGTAGCTCTTAATATGCTGTCTTGGTTAGAAATCATGGCTTAGTTACTAAACTTATGGCTTATGAACCTTTATTATATGAAGTTTTCAAGGTGTTCTTGTTAACCTAAGAGTTTACATGCAGATAAAATGAAAGTGAATAGCTGGTAGAATATTAATAAAATTTAATGCTTATATTACTGAATAAAGAAAAGAGTCATTTCATTTCTTTACCCTCAAAAGAATTTTTTTGGACTGGAAGGGGTTGAGTAGTGGTGAATCCAAAAACTAGGACATTTTAAAACTCAGTATGCTTTTCAACATGTAGTCTTTCAAAATAATTTTGCCTTTATTCCATTCATTGGAACTGTTGAGCGGTTACTTTGCTTAGTTCTGGAGTAGAAAAATGAATATAAGAAAAGCCTATTGAGGAAGACAAACATGTAAATAACTCTCAGTTATTCAAGGATAAATGAAATATGTGTCTTAGCATGGATACAAGCAAACTATCATTACATGGCAGATGAAAGCCTCAATTTGACAGAGGGAAATGGAAAATTTACAAATAAAGAGGCATTTGTGCTAGGCATGAAAAACAGGAAAGATTTTGATAGAAGGGTGAGGTCGGCAGGAAGAAAACATGAAATGAGAAAAATAGAAAAAAAAAAAAAAGAAAACATGAAATGAGCAAAAGGGTAAAAAAAAAATGCTTGGCATTTTGGTGGACTATGAGGAGTCTTTTTTTTTTTTTGGTTGGGTCCCTGAGTGGGGATCGAACCCAGGCCGTGGCTGTGAGAGGGCCGAGGCCTAGCCACTACACCACCAGGGAACCCCCACTGTGTGTGTTCTGAGTTTTGTCTTGTCAGAAAGATGAAGTGAAAAACAAGTTTGGGGCAGATTATGGAGGTCTTTGAATGTGATTCTATGAAATTTACATTTTGTTAGGTAGATGAGAATTCATAATGTTTATTTTTCTTCTGCAGACATTGTTTTAAGTTCATTTGAAATTAAAATACAAAATCATCCAGAAGTATGGTATTTTATATTCCCTTGTAGTCCTTGCATCTAGGCATGCATACTTTTCATATAGTTATAATTTTTATGTAGCTATTTTTCTTGTTTAAAAGTTTTATAGTATAAGGATTATTTCATATTGTTGAGATTATTGTAGTTTTTTTAAAGATTGTATGTACTGCTCTTTTTTTTCTGTGTTTGGGGAAGCTAACATGATCAGTGAACTAAATACAGTCAGAAGACCTCTTAGGAGATTCTTGTCATACATAGTATTGGTGAAAAATGATGAAGGCTTATGCCAAGTCAATGATGAGAAGAGTGATAGACCAAGAGAAGAGGGTCACACTTAACCTGGGCTCTTTGAATTTCAGCTTATATTGGATTGCATTTTGTTAAGATTCTATGACTGATTATTTTTCTAGAAATAGTCACCAGTCAAATCATTTCAAATTCAGGTCACTTAATAGGGTGACAGTTTGAAATAATCCATCAATTTCTCTGCTTGTGTTCGGAATACTATTATCAAGCCTCCAGTCAGCCCCTTTCACTAATTAACCTCTTGATATGAATTTTGCAATCAAGACCTAATTAGAGCTTTCTTTCCTTTTCCATATGCTTTGTGCACCTTAGGGGAAGCTTCAGGGATTTACGTGAAAAGTATAATACCTGGTAGTGCTGCACACCACAATGGCCAAATTCAAGTGAATGACAAAATAGTTGCTGTAAGTAACTGCCTTCTGTTTTAGAATTAAATCAAGGTGGGAGAAAAAGTTATCTTTATCATAATATGTATAAGAGGGGAATTGATTAATGTATCATAATGTTTTGAAAATGAAGTTGGTTAGTACAGTGAAATCTCTTAATTTGGACTCTTATGATCCTAAATTTTGTGTATATATATATTCCTACCTACCACACACACACACTTTTCTGTCTGTGAAGAAAGGAGTCATTTGCTATTTGCTATATTGGTACTTATATGCCAGGACTGTCCAGAAAGTATCCAACCACATAACATAAAAAATAGAGGTATTTATGGCTGGATTTTTTACAGACAGCCCTCGTATATTTAGACATATTAATGCATACATATATATGAGGCTGCCATATATGAAATCCAGCCATAAATGCCTTTATTTTTCATATTATGTGGCTGGGTACTTTCCGAACAGCCCTCGCATTTGAAAGGTGCTGTAGCATTCTCCTAGAAAACACTTTCAGGTACCTCTTTGTGTTCTTCAAACTAACCCATTTTTTTATAAAATTAATAGGCCATTTATTAGATCTTTTTATTTCTTTGTTAAAAAAGTTTTTCTACTAACAATAATTCTGAGTACCTGCAAAATTGACTTATTTTATATGTTTGAGAATATAATATTATCTTTTATCAATTCAGATTGGTCTTTCTTCCATTTAGCAGAACATTACATTTACAATTTATTTTCATAATTATTTTGAAATACACACACACACACACACACACACACATACACACAAAAACATATTTAATTAAATGATTTACATAGCCACAGATTTTTTGTTTGTATAATTAGAATCGCCGTCTTTTTCTTTTTTTTTTTAATGTGGGTAGTTCCCTGGCTGGGAATCGAACCCAGGCCGCAGCGTTGACAGCACCGAAGCCTTAGCCACTACACTACCAAGGACCTCCGCTGTCTTTCAAATTCATCTAAGGAAGCTCCTTTCATGCCTCTTGGCTTTTATATTATTGGGCTTATAAAATGTCATGTTATTTATAGAGTTTAGAGATCTGTAATAGGAGTGGTCACTATGGAAAAAATACTTATGGGGAAAGAAAATGTAATGGTTTGTCTAACTTGAAGAAGATGGAGAGAGGTGGTCTTTTGGACCTGATTGACTTGAGAAGTGTGGAATTGGGCTTGAGTTAGATTAGTAAATACTTTTCTTGCACATATATTTCCAGGACACTAGAAGACATAACTGAGGGAAATAAGTGTGTTTCTTCTGGACAATATCACATACTGATATGGTAGAGGGATGAAGTATTGCATAACATCTTTAATTTTGATGACAATGGCTTCTATTAATACATCTTGAGAAATGTATAAAAATTTACTATCTTTTACGGCACTTTGAATTTTGAATAGCATCAAAGAATTATTAGATCCTCTATCTCTCTCAGGCTGTAAGTTAAAATGTGTAACTTAGCAGTACAAATTTGCATTTGCTTTCTAGGAAGTTTGTCAGTAGAAATTAATTTTGCATCTTTATTCAAATACTTTCTTAGGTCTAATACAAATTATCTTGGTAATAAAATGAATTACCTAATTTTATTCTGCCTTGCCAGAATTTGAAATAGTAGGTAACTTGAAACCTCTGTTTAATGTATTTTAGGTCAATGGTGTGAATATTCAGTGTTTTGCCAACCAAGATGTTGTTGAAGTATTACGAAATGCAGGGCAAGTGGTACACCTGACCCTTGTTCGAAGGAAGACATCCTCCTCAGCTTCTCCACTTGAACAGCCTTCAGACAGAGGTAATGGATTCCACTTTTCTCCCCACCATGTAGTCTGGGTTTGGAAGAATAGCTCATTTATGGAAGTTGCTCTGTGAGTCTGGGAAAGAAAATCTGCCCACCTGGTGTAATGCGGTGATGGAAAAATGAATCAGCTCATTTGTGCATGGAAGAAGCGTTTCCTTTGCCTATTATAATGTGCCAGTCCAGATGAACATGAACCCTGACACGTATTTAGCTCTGAGAGCTTCTCTAAATGGAGATGGAAATCATTTTCCCAAAAAGGTTCCAGATTTCATTTATTACTTATATATGAATAATAAAGCTTTGACACTTTTTGTTCCAGGAGCTCTCATTTGTCTAATGCTTTGACATTTTGCAAACTTCAGGTTTCATTTTACTTCCAGATATATTTGATTCTAATGTCTCTTCATTTACCTTTTAAAATACAGCAAGAGAAAATAAAACATGTATTTCTGTCAAGAACATTTTCATTTGTAAAATATACTTGTTATTTTGATTATAAGAATAGTAGATTTTCATTATGGAACAAAAACATAGCCAATTTTTAATTATTAACTTAGGAATGTAGATCAACAAAATTTTGACAGTCATGGGGACACATTTCAATTTAAAATGAATGACTAGTTATATAACTAGTGAGTAAGAATTCCATTAGAATTTATCAGAAGATGAATACATTTTTACCCCTTCCTCTGAAGATAGAATAAGCCTGGAAGCCTTTGCTTTCAACTGATATTGATTTGTATTTACATTGGAACTTTTTTAAGTTTTATCTGATGGTGGAAATTTTCCTGCTGAAAGACAGATGCCCTGTCAACTGCATTGTGTGCATGAAATTCAAAATTGCCTAAATAGTACAAATTGTACAAATGCTATGTTGACCTTAAAAGGTTTACATAAATATTTATATCAATATAATGGTTTTAATAGCTCAGATAGAGCCCTTGGCTTCAGTCTGCTGTATCAAATGAAGTATGTCATCTGTGAATTAGCAATTCTTTACTGGGCATGCCTATGTTTAGTATTTGTTCTGGGATAAGTTTTGACTCTTAAGTCTGCACCTCTTCTTCCATGGTTTGGGTGTCCTTTCTGTGTGTTTCACTAGTACCCTTTGAAGAGCACTTTACTGTAGCATTTCTCACACTCCATTGTAATTACTTATTTAATGTGTGGCCACTATAATGTAGGGGAGTAGTTATGCCTCCCTCCTCCCATGTAACATCTTTTTGTACCTTCCACATAGTCAGCATTTAAGTCTGTTTTACAGAAGTAAACAACACAACTTCTAGCTCTTAAACAATACCTTCCTCTACCATTCTAAATCTTATTTTTTTCTCCTCTAAACTCTACTTTTTGTATACCTTATATATGCTTTTTTGTGTACCTGTTTGTATATTATTTGTAGCACACAATCACATTATTGTACTGCTTTGTACTATAAACTCTGGTGTGTGACACTAGCAGCTACTGGCTGGCATTTCTTTAGCTGGCATTGGGCTGTGTATTTAGTGTGCATTAAGATTCTAAAAAATCCTGTGTGGCTTAAAGTCTCATGTTAAGGTTATAGGAACTTTTAACTAGTTATGTTTTTCAACCTTTTATTATGAAAAATTTCAAACATTCAGAAAAATTGAAAAATAATAAACCAAATATGCATTATTTAGATTCAGCATTTATCATTTTACCATATTTGCATCATCTATTTATATTTTTTTCCTGAACAATTTCAGAGTGAGGAGTAGATATCTTGATACTTTTGCCCTACATACTTCAGTCCATACCTTCTAAAAATAAGTATTTTTTAAGATAAGCTGTATCATCACATCAAAGAATATTAATAGTAGTTCCCTAGTATCAAATACCCAACCCATACTTAAAAATTTTCCCAGTTGCCCCTAAATGTCTTTTGTAGCTTCTCCCCACCCCCTCCCCAAATCAAGCTCTAATAATGCATTGCATTTATTGCATGTATTTTGTTTCTTTGGTTTCTTAATCAAGAAGAATTCCTCACCCCTGCCGCCTTAGCATAGGTTTTGGAAGGGATTAGTTGATTTGTCATTAGAATGCTGCATTCTGAATTTGATAGTTTCCTTGTGGTGTCATTTAACTTGTTTCTCTATGCACTGTTTTCTAACAGCTAGATCTAAAGCCTTAGTGAGATTTAGGTTAAATATTTTTTTGTAAGAATAGTTCTTATAAGTAATGTGTGATTATTCAAACACAACCTAAAATGACTCTTACTCAACCTTTCTTGTGTTTAGGAGATACTCAGTGATGCTTGAGATTGAAAGCTTTGGATACCCCATTGCTTTACTTACTAGCTCAATTTAGCTGAGGGAGGAACCTGCAAACGGGAATTCTCTTGGCTTCCCTTCCAGTTCATAAGGTTACCTATATAGATTGTTGGTTACACTCCTAATGTTGTTGTGCCAGAGCCTAGGAGAGCCCAGAATAATGGGACCTGTTTATTCTGCATGTCTCGCTCTACCCACCACAGCAGCAAGAACTTAAGTCCCCTAGTGTCCTTTTCTTTTCCAAGGCTGTATTGAAGAGCATGTACTGCTTTGTTACTGACTTGACTTTGCTTTCATCTTCCCACTGCCTGGTTCCTTATTCTTTTCATTACTGCCAACAAATTTATTTTTTAAGGAATTGATTGGTTATCACACATGGGATTTTAAATAACGGACTCATATATGTAAGTTACCTGAGATGTTTGTAATGAGGGTGTGAAACAAGAGAACAGGAGTGGAATAAGCTTGTTTAAATATGGTTTTTAGCTGCAAATGATTCAAGTTAGCAATGCTTCTTTTAGGAACTGTTACAGAACTGCCCAAAACACCAGCCCTCTTTGTAAATGAAGCAATGGAAATGGAAACTAATTTGGATGGTAAAGATGAAGCAACTGAAGAAAGAATGGATAATCTAAAAAATGACAACTTGCAAGCCTCAGAGAAACTGGGTAGGCACAAAGCATTCAATTGAAAGCAGTCAAAGTAATTTGACTTTTCTCCCTTGTTAAGCATTTTTTCTCTTTATAGTTAATATAATACGAGAAGTTTTAGAGGCATTTTGGAGATTAAAAAATAGAGTTTTCTTAATATCACCATCTTAACACTGTGGCAGTTGGGGATCAAGCATATTGTTGTTTAATCTTTGATTGTATTAATATCAAATGCATTTTATTAATGTAATGACTATTTTTTCAGTCATGTCAGCATTTTAAATTTAATGCATACTTTAGCTTGTATATTATTGATATAGCATGGATATATAGCTAATCTGCATACATATAACTGTTTCCTTTTCACCATTAAAATTAACAATGTATACTTTTTTTGAGTGTTTCATCAAATCCCCAGGTAGTTACTTATCCTTTACTTTTCTTTTTAATTGATATGTGAAAACTTTGTCTTCACACTTTGTATTTATTTCCTCAGCTACTATGGTTGACTTCTGCAAGAATATTGAATTAACAGTCTCACATAATCCCCTGCACAAAGGTGCTGAGGAAAGCCTTGCCAGTTGAATGAAATGGAATATTTAACACCATTCATGTACCAGAGAAATTTTGGCTTTTGGTTTTGATTGCCATGTCTCAGGAAAGAATGGCCTGAAAGAAGGAATGACCCCTCATTCAGGTTAAAACCTTTGCTGTGATTTGAAAATTGACCTCATTCTTCTTGACCCAAGTAGATTGCAGTTAGTCTTTGCTGTTTAAATTCAAGTGAACCCTGATAGACTTCCACTGAACTATCAGATGAAAATCAAGTGCATTCTGAAGTTAGAAACATTTTTAGAAATATTCTATCTTTCCTTTTAGATCAACCTCACTACACTTTTCTTCATGAACATGTATAAGTTTAACTTGAGAGTAAGACCAAAATATTCTAACAGCTATAAAGTTTTCTTTCCTTTTTGCAATAGGGATGAAAACTTTTTCCCTCCTTCGCTTCTAGGTTTTTTAGCTGGTCTAGTAATTAAGTTGACATAACACAGATTAACAGGAGAAACATTTTGTACATGCAGAAGCTCTGTAAAAATATGAGACCCAAAGACAAACTGGGCAATGGAGGCTTAAATGCCGTTCTGAGCTGAGGAACGGGGGCCTGGGGCTTGCTTTAAAGGGAAGGAGAGTATGTCACAGGACCATAAGAGGGGCAGATGCTTGTTAATGAAGAGTTTGCCCTGCTGTGCAGATAGTTCCTTCAGATAAAAACGTTATCTCTGGTAATAGCGATTCTGGGCCAGGTTCTATCTAAATTCTTTTAGGTACTTAAGGGAGAGGTAGAGTCTGTTGGGTCTTGATTACCTTCAGCTCAAAATTATCTGCATACCAAAGTAGCATATTTTGAAGTGGTATATTCTGATCCCCTTTATTGTCATTGGAATAATGTCAATGAATAATATTATTTCATATCATTGTACTTCTTTAAAAAAATCATTTTATATAGCCCAGGATTTATTGAGCTGCTAAAAATAAATCAATCTCTTTCCTCTGGTACTTAGTTAGGTCTTTGAGCTATGCTATGAAACTCATGACTGTGCTTTCATTGTATGAGTAAGAGCTAAAATATACTGAAAATAATTGAAGGTGAAATATCACATTATTTTATACATATGTATGAAATATCTTTAAATAACATGTTTTTTAGCTTTCAGTTCAACTAGTATATTGCAAATATTGTTCAAATTAGCTTATCAGATAAGAAAGTACTATCTGGGAAGAAATTTAACAGGCAAAATGGTAGAATGCTTAACGTAATTTCTTATGGAAATGTTAACAGAGGTAGGCATAAAGGTGCAGAGCCCACATGAATGACATTTTTTTAAATAGAATCTTTGGTTAGTTATCCCTGAAATGTAATCTAGCGTATAGTTATTTCACTGATATTCTTTTGTAAATCTAGTAATCTAAATTCTTTAGAGTTCATTAGTCTGTCTCTGATTTCTGAGGTTAATTATTGTGTAATTAAGTTTTATGTATTAAATTATAATATATTATATAATTACACATCTAAGATGAGCTGTCCATGCCAAAGACTGAAAGAGCTGATATTGCAAGTTATGTTTGATTTTAGTCAGATGGCTATGGCAGTTGTGATAAGTGTTCTGTGACTTGTCCGATCTTGTGACAAAATTGAGAGTTTTTCTACAACTTAAAGAAACAAGGTGGAGGTTGGGTTATTTCCTGCTATAACTATAGATATAAGTTGAAATTATAGTTTTAGTCCTTTGACTTTTGCCTCCTAGACATTATTCAGACTAAAAGCTGAACTAAGCTTCCGGCTAAGGTCACATGGAGGAGAGGCAGAGCACTTGAAATCTGTCTTAGCTCTTCAAAATTATCTGTGCAAAAAAAGGCAATGTTACTGTCAAGTAAGAAAATCATAAATATATAGCAATAATGAAGTAGACACAAAAGACCAAAGTAAAACCAAAGTTTCTATAATATGAAAGCTCACACATCCACTGGTTGAATTAAACTGGATTTGCCTTTAGATCCACCCAAGTGAAAAGTCTCGATGGACTGTGTTGATATGCCTAAGTTGATAGTAAAGAGTTTGGTAAGTTCTTCCTTTTCCTGTGGGTGAGTGGAAAGTACTACCTTGAAGTGATTAACATTTAAATTAAATCCTTGTTTGTCCTAACATATTATAAAGCAAAGCCAGATGCATTTTACTTGTAAACTACAGGATGTTTACATATAAGCCATATATAACTCAAATTTCATTTATCACTCATCATTTCCTCTCCCCTTTTCAAGATTGCTTAACAACAGAAACTCCTCCATAATTTGGTTATAGCTGGTCTTTACAGTCTGCATTAGCCTTGGAAGGCCTGTGATTTACTTTTGCTAGTAGACCTCAGTTAATGGGTTTCCCTTTTACTTACTGAAACTGCTGTTACTGAAAAATTTAGTAGGTGAGTGTGTTTGGCTCATAGTAGCTTCAACATTTTTTTGTTGTTGTTGTTCTTTTTCTTTTCATCCAGAAAGAGCCTCTGACCCGCCAGAAAATGAGCTGAAATCCAGATGGGAAAAACTACTGGGCCCTGATTACGAAGTAATGGTATGTTAAAATCTTTGAAAAAGAAACACTCAGGTCTCATTTCATGTCAAGCCCTAACACTACAATTTAAAGAAATGGGACACTCAGAGTAGGCAGCCTGCCTTTATTTTTCCTTCTTGCTTTTCTTTCCTAGTAAATCAATCAATTTTTTAAAAAGCATTTACGCTGTAAGAACAAGTAAGGACTGCGTACGAGTCTCGGTTACAATTAGCAGACACTCAGTTCATGTTGAAACTATTTAAGTCGACAATAGGCAGAAAAATGGTAGGAGAGAGAGGCTTTGCTTTTAAATTTATAACCTGTATCAGCTGCTTAAAATTGCTGGCATTTTTATGATTGTTTTTATGATCTGTTTGTTTTATTGTACACTGAAAGGGCTGTGGATATTAGTCCTATGTTTCACAAAAAATCTTACAGTTTTATGAGAAAAATGAAAGAATGATTATCAAATGTATTTGGGGGAACAGGAAGTAATTTAGGTTAGGTATAAGTTTATAGTGCCAGTGGTCCATTAGACGTCCTTTCACCTGTTATTAGAGTCATTGAGTTAGGGATTGATTACATCTCCCCATAGGAATCCACATGAAAATAGAAAGCTGTGCTTACGAAAGCCTCTCTAGTGTTCCCTAAATGCGTTAGTAATAAAATATTCTACTCAATTTCTATTGTCATTCACATTTTCTTCCATATGTTTATCATTAGTACTTGTTGGCTGCTTGGAGATTTTTTTTTTCCTCTTCTTGGTTCAGAATCTACAGCCAGTATCTATTGTGAGAAATTTTCCAATGTCATTAAGATGAGTCAAAACATTTCATGCTTTTTCTCTTCTTGCTAATTTTGTACCTGTATGTCAGTCCTCATGAACTACTTCTTTACTTCATAGATTTTGAATGCTTGTTTTGTCATTAGGGTGTAAACTAGCAGATGACTTATTCTACCTTCAATCATTTGATATTCAAAGTAATTTGGTATATCGTTATTTATAAATGGCCAGTTTTGTGATGAGCTCTTTTCTGTTAAAATTTTATTCTTCTTATAACTACCCTTCCAAATTTTATTTGTCACATGGAGACGTAATAACAGAGGGGCCAGAAAGAGGGAATAGAATTTGAAGTTGGAAATTTAAAATGACACCCTATTCATTAAGAGTTGTGACTTCTTCTGAGGGGTAGGAGCAAAAAGGACAAGCCAGGCAAGGTGAATGAATGCCTGCATTGCATGTACTCTGAGTTTCTTGCTTATTTCCTTCCAAAATCTACTTATCTGCAGTACAGTACTTTTAAAAGCTTTAGTTGGATCATTGTTTAACTTATCTCCTCCCTCCAGATGCACCATATTTTATTAACAACTTACAGATGCAAATCATCAGTAAAGTATTTTGCTTGCAAACCATTCACTTCTGTGAATGTCCACCATTGAAACTTAGAACAATAGTTTTAGGCCAGGATTAAAAGCTTTAAGTATTCCACGAGCTTCCCACCAGTCCAGACTTTTCTGTTTGTGTCCTTGCCAGCTATTTCTCCTAGGGAAATGGTTTGAGCTTGCTGTGGAAAGTCAGACGCTTCAGTTTTTCCAAACTTGTCTGACTTTACTGACCTTGCAAACTTTGTTTTAAGGCTTGAATTTAAAAGTAAAAATAACCATACTCTTTGTTTTGTCAAAAGAAAATTTTTATGGATGAAATATAATGAAGGACTATATTAAAATTTTAGGCATCATGGATTTTTAAAAATAGTATATGTATTTGACCATCACCTTCTGGTTCAAATTTTGAATAATTTAGGAAAAAAAAATTGCTGTGGAAAACAGTAACTACAAAAAGGCAAATATTCTGTTGAAATTTTACATTGTATGTTATACTTACAGAGTTCAAAAATATGGAAAAGAGATTAGAATGCAGGTCAGATGCATTCCCTCAGATGTAACATAAAGGTTTTATAGATTTTTGTTTTAGGTAACCTAGGAAGAAAGAAAGTTATGCTTTTACAAATATTGGAAATATTTTTGCTTCTAAATTTAGGTTGCTACTTTGGACACACAGATTGCAGATGATGCCGAGTTACAGAAATATTCAAAGGTAAGCATTACTTTTTAAAAACGTTACCAATTTTTTGTTGTTGTTGTTGGAAGAACTTTCTCTTAAGTTCTTGTTGAAGAAACTAAATTGGTGTTTTAACTTAAAGTTTCCAGAATTTAGTCTTAGCTGTTTTCTTCAAAAGTGGTAATTTCTCACTTATGAAAAAGATGATGGTTAGATTATTCCTGGGAAGAACAAAGGGTCCCTTGTACCACTTCCCAGAAACCAAAACTCAGGTTTGCCTACTTTGCCCACCTTAAAGGTAGTACTCAGTAACATTGAGGAAAGTGTATGTTAGCTTTTCAGATATTATAAGAAGGATTTTAAAATGTTTCCTAAAAATCAAGACCATAAATGTAGACTTTACAAAACCTTTCGGGTCCAGATGTTTAAGGACAGAAAAGTGGTTTATCTCCTGAGTATAGGCAATGTTTTTTCTAGAACTGAAAAAATTTTATAGTGAGAGCTTTATTTCTAATGGCAGAAAGCCAGAAGGTAACTTTTACAAATTTTCCCAACATTTTTAGTGTCCTCTCACTACAAATTAATTTTTTAGTTCCTATTCTGGGTAATTGAAACATAGAAAAGCCTTCTAAGTGGCTTTCTCAACAAATGATGAGAAAGGTAAAATTTTCTTATCAGAATAGTTTCTAAAATTATACTGTAATCTTACATGGGGTATATGAGCTGAGCCCAACTTAAAGCTCTGCTGTCATGTGTGTGTTGCGAGCTGTTTAGTTGACTCCTAGCACCTCTATGAATGAATGATGTCCACAGTGTCCTGTCTTCAACAGCCCATCTGAGTTCTCCTATAGTCTCATGCCTCTTGCTTCCAATATGGGGTCAGTCAATCTTATATTTGGTCTTCCTCTTTTTCTGCTGCTTCTGTTTTTTCTAGCATTATTGTCTTTTCCAAAGAACCCTTCCTTCTCATGATTTCCCCAAAGGAGGACAGCTTCAGTTTTGTCAATTTTGCCTCAAGTGATGTTTTAGGTTTAATTGTTTCTAGGACCCACTTATTCATCTTTCCAGTATATCTGTAGAGCTCTTCTATAACACCATATGTCAAAAGGATCAATTTTTTTCCTATCAGCCTTCCTCACTGTCCAACTTTCACATTCATATGTAGTAATTGGGAATACAAGGGTGTGGATGATCTTTACTTGGGTCTCTATGACATATCTTTACTGTCAGTGATCTTTCCTAATTTTTCCATTGCTGTCCTTACAAGTCTTAGCCTTCTCCTGACTTCTTGGCTATACTCTCCATTTGAATTGATGACTAAATCATGGTAAGCAAAACCTATGACAATTTCAGTATCTTCATCGTCTGTGTTAAAATTGTGTATTTCTTCTTTACCTATGATTTTTGTCTCCTGGATGTTCAAATGCTTTGAACATTCCAGCTTTGGTACTTTCCTTCTTTCACTTTCATCAGAAGTCATTTCAAATCATTGCTACTTTCTGCCAGTAAGATGGTGTCATCTGCATATCTTAAGTTATTGCTGTTTCTTCCACCACTTTTCATTTCTCTTCCCTCTGAATCTAACCCAGTTTTTCATATGATATGTTCTGCATACAGATTAAACAAATGGAGATACAGTGCACCCTTGTCTAGCACATTTACCTATAGGAAACCATCCTGTCTCCATATTCTGTCCTGACAGTGACTTCCTGTTCACAATACAGGTTACACCTCAGGTCACTCAAAGGCATGATCGTTTCTTTCAGAGCAACCCATAGTTTTT
The DNA here is from genome assembly GCA_004026885.1 of Lyroderma lyra. Taxonomy (NCBI): domain Eukaryota; kingdom Metazoa; phylum Chordata; class Mammalia; order Chiroptera; family Megadermatidae; genus Lyroderma; species Lyroderma lyra. The sequence continues at coordinate 135,374 of PVJL010001374.1, read as the reverse complement.
CGTGACAGACAGAGTCTAAGAAAGACTTTACTGTAATCTGTAAAACGTAGAGTAACCTTCTGAAATTTTTTACAGCACTCCAGTATCCAGCAAATGCTTGCAATTAGGTCTTGAGTACCTCTTCCTTTCCGAATGCAACATGACCATCTGGTATTTCTTCCTCCATATAAGGTAGAAGAAGCCTTTGTTGCATCACTTTGAGTGTTGGTTTACTTGCATGGGAAATGAGAGTCTTAGAGTTACTGCACTCCTTGACTCTTTCTTGAAGATTGGGATATACATTGAACATTTCCAGTCTGTAGGCCTTTGCTTTGTTTTCCATATTTGTTGACATATTCTTGTTAGGATTCTGACAGATTCAGTCTATGCAGCTTGAAATAATTCTGTCGGTATCCCATCTATCCTTTGTGATTTATTTCTTTCACTATTCATTTCATGATGTCTCAGGCAATATTCAAATGAATTTTCTGTATCCCATGTGGGTTTCGTAAGAAGTTATTTCTTTAGATCCACCATTTGCTTCTTTGAGTATTTGTCATGAATATTTCTCTCCAATAATTTTATATGTGCTGTTATTTTTTAATTTTCAAAGCTGGCGTTGTGGAGACTGTGTTTTTCCTTCTGAGCTAACCTGCTTTTGAGTCAGTTACTTGATGTGTCTCTGTGAGCCAACCAACCAAGCTTTCCTCAGATGTGCAATATGAAAGCAACATGGCACAACTTCTAGTTAATTATAAATTGTTTATAAAATCATCTCTGTATCTGATTAGAGTTGTCATTAATTATTAATTCCATCTAAATATATTGAGAAGAATTTAATTCAAAATGAGAGTGAGAAATATAAAATACCTGACCAACCTTCAGTTATTATTAATTACTGCAGTACAGTTTACTGGTTACATTGATTGACTCTGGAGCCTAACTGCTTGAGTTCAAATTCTGGCTTATCCATTCACTAGCTGGTAATATTATCTAAGGTCTATGTCCCAGTTTTGTTGTCTACAAAAGGAAGATAGTAAGAGATTAGTACCTACCTCATGGGTTCTATAGGAATTAAATATAATATGCCTAGAATAGTTGCAAGCATATAATAGACTATTATTATTTTAATTATCATTCATATAAATCAATGATGCTTTTCCCTAAAATTGTACCTTAATTTACACAGAACTCTTGAATATTGAATATTTTCTACTTACTTGTCTTCCAATTTACTAAATTTTTTATGCCTAATCTGCTACTAAAGCCTGTTGTTGAGACCTTAAATTAATTTTTTGCCTTTTGGTTTTTAAAGATTTTTATTAAAATACAGTTAACATACAATATTATATTAGTCTCAGGAGTCCTAGGGGGAGAACATGCCTGAGCTCAGGCTCATTTTATCACTTAGTTCATTCAGCTTTAGTTGTTTGTCTTCCCATGTTCAAAGCTGGGAGATTCTTTATCATCATATTCTATAATCTGTAAAAAAGGACAATGACCACATTTTGTGTACATCTTAAAGAATGTCATTGTCTTTCTCAAGGCAGAAGATATTCTCTTTCACCTTTATTCCCTAGTTCCTTGCCACCGGTCTTAGTAATTTTATCTTTCCAGATCAATTTCTATGCCATATATATGCTCATATATATATTACTCAGTAACTCTAGTATAAAGGTGTTCAAAGTCTTTGAGTTGAACAGGCCTTCAGAACCACCTTATAGAAATTCACCAGTATATTCTGCTGTTCATTCATTCATTCACTCATCAAATATTTTTTAATACCTACTTTATGCTAGGTCCTCTACTGGGGCTTGAATTTTAGAAGAGAGTAAGCAGAAAAAATAATCCCTGCCCTGTAGAATTTTTATTTTAGTGTGGGGGTGGAGATAGAATCAGTAATTTACATAGTATGGGTGATACGTGCCTTCAGAGTATTAAGGCAGGGAAGATGGATAAGGAATTCAGGAGAGTGTAGGTTTGCAGTTTTAGATAGGTTGTCTAGGAAGACTTCATTAAGAAGGTGACATTTGGGAAAACACTTAGGTGAAATAGTAGCCTAATTTTTCTTCTGCATATTATGAACAATAATACCTATGTCATAGATGATTAAATATGAATATATTTACCATATGCCTTAATTAATATAACTCAGTGCCATTATGTAAGAATTGCTCAATAAATGCTAGTTTTGTTTTCCAGTTGTATGCTTCATGTATTTTTACTCTCTGACCTTTTAAAGCCTCCTTTTAAAAAGCTATTTTTATGAGTTATTATGAAAATTTAATTATTTAATTGAAATTTTGTCATGGCAAGATTTCTTTTTTTACATAGGAAGAAAAGGAGTAACGCTATCCTCTTATCATATTTGTTACCTGAATAAGTTTACGTATTTGTAGTTGGTGTACCCATCCTTTTGTATAATATATGTATGAGAGAAGGAAAGTGTACTTTTCCATGTAACATTATCATACATATTTACTTTTTTACATTGATTTCTTTATTATAAATACCTACAGATTATTTCTTTATTTAAGTGAATTAAAAAAATTTTAAATCCCCTCATAATTGGAAGTTTAGTTTAATTTAGTTAACTGAGTTGCTTTTTTATTTCTCCCCATATAAAGGAGACTAGCCTATCAAAACCCATTTCATAAATGAGGATACTAAATTTTGCCTCAAATTTTATAGCTAGATAGTAGCAGAGGCAGGTTGCAGCTTAAAGCACATTTATTCATTCAGGAAGCTTAGATTCTAGGCTTGGGTAGGGGCATGATAATAAACAAATAAAAAATAACTTGATAACATAGTTCTGGGTTATAAGCAGTGATGTAAAGGAACAAATAGGGTGATGCAGAGCATAACTGCGGGCCACTTTAGAGAAAGAGAGCTAGGAAGAGCCTTTCTGAACCCAGGCTTGGAGGATAAGAATGTGGTGTGCTGGGAAATAGGTGAGCAGCAGGTACAGGAGCCCCATGGGCAGAAGGGCTGGCATGTGGGAAGAATGGAAGTTGTTTGTTTCAGAGTGTCTGGGTCAAGCTAAGTGAAGAGCAGGATGTTCTTAAATGAGGCAGGCGAGGAAGACCAGGTCCTACAGCGCCTTGAGATCCATTGTGGGGAGGTGTGCTGTATTCTCAGTGCCAGGAAACACCAGTGCAAGGACTTAAGTGGGGTAGTGCCAAGATCTGAGATCACAGCTGTACGTTTTTATTCTGTCCCATCAGCTTCCTGATTAGAAAATCATGTTTCATGGCTCTCCACTGTCTTTAGGTGGTTGGTTACCACACCACAGCCCCCCTACTCTTGAAGGGACTATGATTTAAGAGTAGACTGACTAGACATAATGTTTTAAATGGGACAGAAAACAATGGTACTGTACTGTTTCAAACGGTACCTATGGTCAGCCTAGTCTCACTGGGCTAAATTCAGGGTGTCAGTAGGCTGACCATAGGTACTGTTTGAAATGGGACAGTACCATTGTTTTCTGTCCCATTTAAAATGGTACTTCTGGTCAGCCTATCAAGAAGCATCTTCATATATTATGGGCCAGTGTTAATAGATACAGTTTCTTTTGAGCAGATGGAATTGTGGAGGAAAAGGGAGGCGAAAACAATTTATAGTTGCTTGAGCATTAGCTGCACTGCTTCTAGGAAGCTGTTAATCATGACACAAGAATGGTTTTCCCGCATCTGGGGAGACTTGCCCTTTTAGGGATGGCTTTCTTGGCAAGTGTTTACTATTAAGATAATCAGCACTGTGAGAGAGAAGCATTAAGCTTATTCTAGTGAACTTTCAGCTGGCCATCAGTTGTAATGTGGAGTGAGCATTAGTAATATCCCTGGTGTGGGGAACAAAAATACCAGGTCTTCTCTGGTTTGAAAAGACAGACTGATAAATTTCACTTTATTTCTTTTTTAAGTTCTGTTGTCTGAACCAGGGGACATTAAAATATGTTTTCCCTCTCTATGAGCAAGTACAATTTTTAAGGCAATGGGATGTACCCTCTCAGAGGTGCAGTGAGTGTTACCATTCACTTAGTTCCTGGAGTCAGTTCTTTGCTTTAAATACATTTTCTCCTTCATTTCTCACAATTACCCAATCGGTCAGCAGCGATGTCTTCTTTTCCATTTCTAAGATGGGAAAGTGAGTGTCTGGCATGGAAGGTGACTTGCTTAAGATCATATGCAGCTATTAATAGTTGGTGGCAAAATCAGGAAGTATTCACTGCAAAAAGTAAGTTTCTTTCCCATCTCAGTCCCTTTGTTTTCTTCCTCGGAGGCAACCCACCAGCGTTACCGATTCTCAAACATGTAATTGTATATACTTTGCTGGTCTCTGCTTAAGTGGAGAACGTAAGACACAGAATCAAATAACTGAAGAAATGATGGTTATTGGCTAAGGCAGGTGGCCTGTCAGAAACATCAAAGGAACTTTTTCAAAATACACATACCCCATTTTGTTCCTCCTGACCAGTATTCTGATTCTGAAGTTTGGGGTGAGGTCCCTAAAGGCAATTGTCATCCTTCCCTTGCCTCACTTCACTGAGAATTATTTATTGCTCAGGCATTGCTAATAAAATGCCTTATGTGTATTCAAGGAAGGAGATGTCACTTCCTCAAGACAGATGAAAGAGGCTGATTGGAAGAAAGGCATTTGAACTATACTGTGAAAAATGGGTTTGGAGAAATAAGAGCAGTGGATATTTCAGGGAGAAGAAATACCATGAGCAAAGATAAAGAGTTGTAAGTGCAAAGTATCATATCGGGTATCAGAAGGTCAAATATCACATGCACCAGACAGGTAACATAAATGATATTATCTAAAATGGTAAGTGGCAACTGACACTTGACCTTGTGTTAGCTAACTGAATAGAACTTTTAGTATATTTCTGTACAACAGAGCACATAGTGTGTATTTTTTGAAGATTCAGTATTAAAGTTTAGATGAGTGAGAAAAACTAATATATTAATAATTCACTCTGTAATGGATTAATTGTCTTGCATAACCTTTGCGTGAACACAGCTGACTTTGGAGGCCATTATGTTGTGTTTCAACCTTAGTTTAAAAGTTGTAGCTTCATTCTTCAAGTTTGTTTCTTATTTGTGGTAAATTTAGTAACTCTTTCTTCCTAATCTTCAACCATAAATGGCTATTTAATCTCTCTCTTCTCTCTCTCTCTCTCTCTCTCTCTCTCTGTGTGTGTGTGTGTGTGTGTGTGTGTGTGTGTGTGTGATATGAACAAATCATGAGGTTCTTTCTGTTCTATTTTTATTTTGAGTTCAACATTTTTGGAAGCATTCTCCCCACTGATGTGTCTATTCCTTTCCAGAAGTTTTTTCCCCCCTGAAGCAATGATATTTATATTCCCACTTGAGCATTTTGGTTTCTTGTTTTAGGGTCCTAAGAGTAGAGCTTTTAGGGGAAAGAATGAGCTTCAGCTTGTTTTATGACAGGTCTCTCCACTTATGGGTTGTAGGCCTTTTGATTCCTTGATCTCATTTGGTCTTTATCATTTTAGCACTGACAGTAAAATTACACTGTGGTCACACTTTCCTTGGATACATTTCCTTGCATCCTCTACTTGTCATATCAGGATCATGACAATCCTGCTACTCAAAAGGTTTGTCAATTTAAATAGGACCCCTTGCAAAGAGTATTGAATAAGCATCAAAAAGCTTAACATGCATGTTGCACCTACTCCTGTCATTTTAGCACTTTCTGGTTTCTGTCTAAGAACTCAGAATACCGAAGGGGTGGACAACTGAAAGAGACAGATGAAATAGCTGATTTGTTTAGTTGCTAAATGCAGCTAGGGAAGGTAATTAAACAGTCCTGCTCCTGTGGAAAAGCCTGCAGTGATGTAACCCGAAGTCTTGGATACCCAGCTGTACTCAGATTTAGATTCAGAATTAATATTAGGTAGGCCTCTTTCACATTGACAGATTTCGTAAGCATCATATCTGGTTTATTTATGGTCAGTATGATTACAGATAGCCGAAAGGCAGAGCCTTGTATCTGGAGGGCAAGGGGTTCCATGGCCTAGCCTCTGGTGCTCCTAAGTGCCTCAACCTATTATTGAGGTCAGCTGTTCCATGGATGTGGGGAATGAGGTCAACCCTGTGAATAGAGCAGGGTTGGTAAGGAGAGATTGGAATCATTTCCCTCCTTAATCCTTTCAATTTTTATGGGGGAGGGGCACATTATTATATAAGTAGCAAAAATTTCTCTGTGTGTATAGCAATGTCTGTTTTAATTTGGGCACTTATTTCTATGCATTAATTGCTACCATCATCTACTCAACTGCTCAGACCAAAAATTTAGCAGTTCATTTTGTTTCACTCACCTCCCACAAGCAGTCCCTCAGCAGGCTCTTTGTAGGTCTGACTCATTTTTATCCTTCAAGCTTTACTTTCGATGTGTCTTTACCTCTTTGAAACCTATGCTGACCAACTTTCCAAAATGACTTGCAGGGGTTGTGTCTTGACCCAGATTAGTTCCTTCATAGCGCTTATCACAATTAGTAGTTGTTTTTTTAAATTTATTTTTATTTTTCACTTGTTTGCTGCTGAATTACTTATTTACTTAATTGTTTGCCTGTACCTGCTTTCTCTCTTGCTTGTTTATTGTCTGTCTCCAAACCAGATATTAGTTCGTGAAGGTAGACTGTTATTTTCATTCACCCTATAATGCCAGCTCATAGCTCAGATCCTTACACATAGTTTATACCCTAAAAACATACACCAGATAGCATGTTCAAACTGGATCGCAGGTGAGTGGTTTGCTGGTAAAATCTAGCTCTCAAAAAGAAAAGAACAGTTCCAATTTGTAGCATTTACTGATATCTGTGGTGTAAATAGTCCCACCATGGCAGATTTCAAGCTACTAGAATGACATCACAGTACTAAGCTGCGAGGGAATTCACAATAGCACTTAGTTGTTCTTGTAGGTGTCTCTGGGGGAGCAGGACTGTTAACTACCTGACCGAGCTGCATTTACCAACTAAACAAATCAGACATTTCATCCATACTTTCAGTTGTTCAGCCGTTCAATATTCGCTAAGTTCTTAAATAGAGAGTATTTCTACCATACATGTCTAGCAGATAGAAGTCACTTCAAGAACATAGAGAAAATGTGGCCAAAATGTTTAGGAGGTGATGGATTTTGAGTACTTATTACATTTATTTTTAGTATCATTTAGTTGTAACCTTACATAATTTAATTTTTAATAATGGCTATATTTAACAACTGGCTTGCAAAATTCCTGAAAATTGAACATTTTGCTCTACAAGCCAGCTTCAGCACCCCACTGGAGATGACCTGTGGGTGGACCCACTGAGCACTCACAGCACTAGTGTTTGGCTCATCACACAAAGGGTAAATTGTCATTTCTCTGAAAGTTTTAATTTCCTTTTTACTACTAAAGAAAACTATACTGATGTCTCCTAACTTGATATACGAGGGCTGTCCGGAAAGTATCCATCCATGTAATATGAAAAATAGAGGCATTTATGGCTGGATTTTTTTCTGAACAGCCCTCATACATGATTTGGTGCAATGATTAGACAAGAGACTAAGGTGGCAACAGTGAGCAGTAAAGTCACAGAGAGGGAACAAGAATAATGATAATCTGAATCTTCCATTTAGAGCAGGGGTACCCACCCCATCTTTTGGCCTCTTTGGGCCACATGGAAAGACTAGAATACACTAACATAAACAAAAGCTGGTGAGCTAAAAAAGTCACAAAAAAATCTCATAATATTTTAAGAAAATTTACAAATTTGTGTTGGGCTACATTCAAAGCTGTCCTGGGTTGCATGGTGCCTGTGGGTCATGGGTAGGACAAACTTGATTTAGAGTGTTAGAACATCTCTGCCACAGAGAGTTGTAGATCCTACTATATTCAGGTGCTTGGTGGGCAAGAGAATTTCAGAAAATTAGCCCAGGGCCAGAAAGCCCTCAGGCCTATTTTAAGTCATTGAGGTCTTAGTCAGCTGGACTTCTTGCCATTTCACACTTGCCTGTGTGTCTGTAGTGGGACAGAAATGAGTCACAAATGGTGCCTGAGGCAAGACCTGTAGAACTCTGGGCACTCAGAGCAGATGACTATGGGGAAGTGACAAGCTCAGAGATTACAGAGAATAGGAAATATGAGAGAAAGAACCGCGTTGTAGTTGGGTAGGATTTTTCTCTGTATCAAGTATGTAGTTAGAGGTGGGGCTGGTATTTTTAGATAGACTATTGATATAGGAAATATAAATCATAATTGATAGCATTTACCACACTTGACTTTATGCAGTCACAATTAGAAGTCATTAGCTCTATCTTTGAAAGTCAAGGGAATGAAGTTTGGTGAATGCCTTCGACCTGTACAGCCAACAACACTGAGACACTCATCTCTTTACTTTGACATTGGCTAGTTTCTTAACCCTTGATTTATTTCTTAACTCATATGAATCCTTTTAAGCATCAATCTTAGGGTGTAGTAATGATTATCTCTCTTACTACAAATGCATGCCTGCCCTGCAAATCAGAAATTGTTTCCATTTAAGTTGATGAGATGGAAAAGGAGATCTTAATTGAGATACCATCTTTTATGTAGTAGTTCAAATAACATTAAAAAAATTTTTTTTAAATTTTCACTTAGAATCAAATAACATTTAATGAGCCCATGTTTAGTTCCTGTTCTAGGCACTGTTCTAGGGCCTTTAGTTATAGAGCAACAAGATATGGACTCTGCACTCAGCATGGGGAACAATCAAGAAAATAAAAATGTTAACCACAGTGTTGTAAGCCATGATAGTGATGTGCACAGGATGGTGTTGGACCCCAGATGTAGGTGGATAAACTCAGGTATCAGGAAGGGCTTTCTGGAAGTGACACTGCTTTGGTATTGAAATGTGAGTAGAAGTTAATTAGACAGTAAAGAGGAGTCAGGATGGTCTGGCAGATGGAAAGCCTGGCAGAAAAGTGAAACACAGAACACGTCCTGGGAACTTTAAGAAGTTTGGAGTGCCTCAAGCTTAGAATTGAAGGCAGGACTTTGTACGTCTCCACATTCAGGGAATCTAAAAGGGAAAGAGGAGTGAGAACAAGAAGACTTAAGACTTCATATTGTACTTAAGGCTACTTTTCCCATTACTGTCCTCATTTTGGATTTTGGTGACCTGATTCAAGGCTTGAAGCTTTTCTGTCAAATATTTGATAGAGGATTGACAAGCAGATGTGTCCTTGCCATGTTTGCTATTATTGCTGTGTATTTTGCTGCAGCTCCTGCCCATCCACACTCTGAGGCTTGGCATGGAAGTGGATTCCTTTGATGGGCACCATTACATTTCTTCAATTGCTCCGGGTTGTCCTGTTGATACACTGAGCCTACTTCAGCCAGAAGATGAGCTTCTTGAGGTAAAATTTATGAGGGAACAGACAAAGGGCAGGAATTTTTAAGCTCTAGGAAAATGTGATCTCACTAGAAATCCACTGAGTTATGTTATCATCTGTGCCAGTGTAAGGTGACCTACTTAAATTTAAAAATCTTGGTGATTGTAGTAAATACAGTATTATATACTTCAAAATTGCTGAGAGATTATATACTTCAAAGTTGTTTTAGAGAGTATACAGAGTCTGGCAGAAGTAACAACCAGACGTGGGTTATGATTTTATTACATCCTTATGGTTACACAAATAATGCCCATTTTTATGAGCTCATAATCTATACCAATCTTTTATTATAAAATCATAACCATTCATGGTTATGATTTTGTAATAAAATCATAACTCAAGTCTTGGCGTTACTTCTGCCGGACCCTATATTTTAAGTGTTTCCAACACACACACACACACACGCACGGTAACTATGATATGATGAATGTGTTAGCTAACCTTATTCTGGTGATCATTTTACAATATACGAAGGCTGTCTAGAAAAAATCCAGCCATTGTCAATATAACAGGAACAGTTATATGGCTGGATACTTCACACAGCTCTCCTATGCATATCAAATTATCACATTGGATACCTTAAGTTTACACACTATTATGTCAATTATATCTCAGTGAAGCTGGAAAAAATAAATAAAAGACAATGAAAAACACTAACAGCTTATGTAATGATAAAGGAAGTAGATAATACCCTTTCAGTTCATTTCCCCCATTTTTGGGACTCCTGATATGTCCAATTGAGTTTTTATTTAAATAATTGACTAAAAAGCTAATGTCTTATTTTGATTTGATAGCATAACTAATATTTTTTTGAGCAAAATTCTTTTAAATAATCTAATCCCTGGCCCTTATTTGCAACCTACAGTCACATTTATTTTCAGATTTTGTTGATCATTTCTAATACAGATTACAGATGGATGACTTCAAGCTTTTGTATTCTTGACTGGTTTTCAGATTGTCTCCTTGGGACTCCCTTCCCACAACATGGCAGCCTCTAGTGGGCTCACTCAGGCTCCCCAGCCTCTCTTCAATCAGCCAATTTTAGAACACTTTTGCTTTGACATGAGATTTTGTTGGATTGGAAAGTTCTATAGCTAACACAACAAACAAAACAACATTGAAACCCCTAATTTTTCATATAAGAAAATAAGGCATTGATTTCCCCCCAGTTTAGACGGGTAGAATGATTATTTTAATTCATGTTTTCTAACTCCCTTTTCACTGCTTTTCCAAATACATTTTAGTACTTCCTAAACTCTATAAAAAGGTGTGGGGAATGGTCATACTTAGGGAAGATTCTAGAGAAGAGGGTTCTTTGTCCAAAGAGTTAGGAACCACAAGAAGCCCTAGGTTGAGTTTAATCAGTCTAGCAGCCTTAGCCAAGATTAGAATCCTATGAGCCTTAATTATTGAGGTTTTTTTCTAAATAGGTTTCTTATTGGGTGCAACTGCATTGTTTTAGCAGTGTCCAGCCACCTAGAAGAGTATGTTAAATGCCAAAGTCAGAGGGAAAAGTGCTGATTGTCAAATTCTGTCATAAGCATGGGAGAGCTGGGTGTCTGAGTCCTATTGTAAGATGTAGTAAGTTGCATATTTTTAGAGGTGTTCAAGGAATGATAGTGGGGCGCTTATTGGAAGATTAATGCCTTAGATTTTACTATGTCACTTACGGGATTTTTTGTTTTTTTTGTTGTTCTGAATCATGTCTTCCTTTCTGATTTGCAGGGCACATGACATAGCTTTGTGGATATCACACATGATTATCTGTAGATTGGTGATCATTTGGAAACCATTTCTCTAACCTATAATTGTTATGTACTGAGAAATGAGATGTATTTGGGAGATGTTGGAAATATGAGTAACACCCAGTTTAGTTCACTTTTTTGTGGTAAAATGTACATAGCATAAAATTTACATTTTTGGTGTGTTTCAGTGACCTTAAGTATAATTCACTACTAGTATATGGTAGGTGATAAAGAAATGTTAGGTGGATCTGAGTAGAGAGAGTATAAGTGATCCCAGTTATGAATTCATTCCTCTGTGCCTTAGCCTAGATTAGAAATCCATGGGCCTTCCACCTTGTAATAGAATGTGATGTGTGTGATAAAGTAGTATGAAGACTTGAATTCATAAGTATAGATTTTTGGTGAAAGAACTTGGGATGTGGAAAGAAGCACAGGTTTGAAAGTTAAGAAGAGCTGCCACAGCTTAAGCATGTCCCTTGGCATGTCACTTAACTTCTTTGAGAATCACTTTCTTCATCAATAAATGTCTACTTCACTATGTATTTGTGAGGATCTAATGGAATGTCACCCAGGTAAACTACAAAGCATATCTCACTGTGAGATATTGATGATATTATCACTGGAAAGACATAAATAATTTTTATGGGATAGGACGAATGAGAATTGAATGAGGTAATGTAGTGGCACACTATTCATACAATATTGTGTACTCTGCACATGAGTACGTATGTATGCGTTTTCTAATCACAATCTGAACAACTGAGACTTGACAGCACTTAAGTGGGTCTCAAGTTGAAGGGCCTGGAGAAATATTGTAAACTCTAAAATAAAAATTGGCTGCTTCTGAGTAACTGAATATAGAAATAAAAAATAAACCTCTGTAAAGTTAGCCAAATAAACTCCTGAACTTAGAGAGAGAGAGAGAGTATGTGTGTGTGTGTGTGTGTGTGTGTGTGTGTGTTTAATGTACTCCTTAGAGCTTAAAACCAGAAATGCAGATATGCTTTGGGATTAGAACTTTGCGCCAAGTCTCAGCCTGCAGCAGACAGCAGCCATAAATCCCCCTAGGTAGGTAGGAGTTGGTAATGGGAAATATGACCAATCCCTTCAATGATAAGAGAGTAGTGAGGAGGACTACCAGGCACTGCTGTAATAATTGGAGACAATCCAAATGAATAAATAATGAGCTAAATAAATATTTAAATGTACTACAAGATAAAAACCTAAACAGTGATTTTCTAATTTGTTGAAATACTGTGAAACACAAACTAATACTTGTGTGGGAGTAGAATTTCTGCTGTCATTGTATGTGCTTGCTTGCTTTTTAGTGTAAGTTACTGCTCATTTGGTTGGTTTTAGAATTTTCTGTGCCGTGGCACCATTATCACTGTGTACATGGTGTGACCAGTGATGGGCACCTCCCTGCCCATTTATGTATGAAGATGACTTGTAATTCTTCCAAAGAAAACCTTTCATCTGCTGCTGAATTTCTGTCACTTGGACCCCTTCATCAGTTATAAATTCTTGGAAACGATATTTGCTTCTCCACTAGGGCTAGCTCCCTGATGCACATGTAGGTCTCTTTACTATGTGGTGATTTCTTTGTAAATAATTAAAAGGCAGGGAGAGTGTCTGGCCTGGTGGCTAAGTGCTTGTTATATTACAATCCTGAGAGTGGTTCCAAGGGACAATTGATTTGGGGCTCAGATCACTGCTGATGAGATGCTTCCAACAACCTGCTGTGCTCTTATTCTGTGAGCAATGACAGATTTTGTGGAAAGGTTTCTCCCAGGAAAGTCAGCCCTGCCAGTTATCTGGACAGTAGCACTGCACCTGTCTAAAATTAATGTGAGACCAGAGACATCTTTAAAACTAATCATGCTACTGAACCCTCCCAGGAAGGTAGGAGTCAGATGTGAAAAAATGATTTGTTGCCTGGATGTGTTCATGCCTCAGCTTTTTGGGAGTAGCAGACAGGTCAGGTTTTGGTGATTTTTAGTAAGCACCATCAGAACTCTTTGAGCTAAAGTTTTGTATATGGAAAATTAGAATAGACATCTTTCTGAGTCATCTAAGTCATAACAAAATGCTGTTATTATGCACTAAAATAATATGAAAATTAGGTAGTTTTTGTTGATTAGCATTAATCATTATTAAGGAATGGGTTATCTTTTTTTTTAAACATATGAGATACATGTAAAATAATTTGAAAACTTGACACACTTCCCATAAGTGTGCCAGCAGACCATATAAGAATAAAACTGATACAAAGTTATATGTATTTCTTCTTTATAGAAGTGAATTATCTAGGTCTGATATTAATAGTTATGGATATGAAAGAAAATTGTGAACTGATGCTAAGTTTTGACAGCCTAGTTATGCTAGGTTTTGTTACCTACACATTGTAAGTTCAGCAGTATTAACAGTCTTTAAGTTAGTGTTAATATCTATAGCGACATTGTTATGAATTAAAAAGCAAAAGAAAATGGTCTTAAGAAGGCTTTAAATATATTTATGTGTTTAAGGCCAGATGGGTAGAAGTAGATGAGAGAATAAAGCTAAGGAGAAAACATGGAGGTATACAAAATTAGGCAGATCAGTTACCCAGGAAAAGTTATTGTCTGTGCACGTTTTATAATTAACTCATCCAAGTTTAATAAAGGTTTAGCATTAATTTTTGTGAATTTTAAGGATTTGTAATGTTTTTAGATACTACTAAAATAATACGATTAAATATAGGCCCTTTGTTTACAGGGGAAGTAAAATGATGTCCTGTTTTCATTTTGGTAGGTTGACGTAAACAAGAGGTTTTTATTTTTCATGTGGAGTCTCCTCAGTTTTGACTTACCCTTGCCTTTCTAGGTCAATGGTGTGCAACTCTATGGGAAATCTCGCAGAGAAGCAGTTTCTTTTCTCAAAGAAGTGCCACCCCCCTTTACCTTGGTTTGCTGTCGGCGTCTGTTTGATGATGAAGCCTCTGTAGATGAGCCTAGGACTGCTGCAGCCTCTATTTCTGAGATCGAGGTACTAACTGAATATATGACTGTGCCTCCCCTAGGCACTCCCATTCATCAAGGATGACCCGGAATGTATTGCAGTATTCAAGGGAGGGGAAAATACTTTCTCCTGCTTTTATTTCCCTACAGTAGCTCTCAATGGCAAAAATGCACAGCTTTTCAAATGGTTGCTTTTTTAGTAATGTCATAAAAATTTTCTTTTTTCCCTTTGAAATATTGGTGACATTAATGAGCATGCACATTGATTTTAGAGAATTTAAAAAAAATAATTGCCTGGTCTTATTACTTCTGGCTCCCAGTTCATCTCAGTTCATCATAATAAGTTTAAGATGTTGATGAGTGTTGAATATCTAATGGACTTCCCTTTTTCAGAGCCTTAAAAATATGAAGATCTATGACCAATTTCGAAGTGAGTCTAAAAATTGCTGTAAAAGCCTTCAGAAGGTCAGGATAAAATAACACTTTCTGTGCTTTGGTACTCTTTACTTAAGAGCATTGTAATTATGAAAACAGTCCTAAGCATAGGGTTTGTCATCTTATACCATTTGTAACCTCATTTTTTATGCCATTCCCCCTTTTTCAGACGTTCCTAGATTATAATTCCATTAACAGCAGTTTAGATACACAGGGCCTTCCTTTTTACCTGATTCTGATCTGAATTTCAAGATACATGAACCCTAATTCTACTTCTACCACTTAATTATTGTAAATCTTTGAGCAGATAACTTGACTTTCTGTTCATATTCTTCCTCTGAAAAAGGGGGATATTTAAGTACTTGCCCACCTCATCAGTTTCTGTGAAAAAGAGATGAAGTAATGTGTGCAAAGTTCTTAGTACAATGCCTTGCCCATGGAAAGTGCTCATCATAAGTTCGCTATAACTTCTCTAGTCCGCCCGTCTTTGTTTTCTGCTCTCCTAAGGTAACGTTTAAGAGTCTAACGTAGCACTGTCTCATAGTTACAGATACTTTCGTATGTATTAAGCTTTTTTTTATAAGAAAGCTGTCAGCTCATATGGGCAGAGGACATATCTATCCTAAAATTATTTTGTATCTCATGGGGTTTTTATTCTGTATTGACATATAAAAAGTGCTTAGTAAATGATTGATTATTGATTGAGAACTTTTAAAAAAATGTTTATCTTTAATAAAACGTACTTCAAGGAAGGGACTCGAATGTCACAGTTTTGTGATTCTTGCTATCTTTATTAAAATTAAATACGGGTGATGGCTTACCTCTAAAGGTTGATAAAAATGCCTTTAATCTAATCTTTCAGGGTGTGTAAATCACAAACACAGCTTGCTGAGTCTGTGCTCCCATCTGTCATACTTTACCACAATGGGTAAACAACAGTTCTGAATTATGCTAAATGTCAACCTTGCTGCCCATTAGTTGATTGCTTTCCATTCTGTAAATACAGGAGTTATGCAGAATTGATTATATCGAAGTGATATCTTTTGGGTTGGAGTATAATATCTTATACACTTTAGATGCCTTGAAACTTCTATAAACTTGGGTTTTACAATTGTATGTGGTTTCTTAAAATCCTGGCTCTCTTTTCCATCTGTCTCTTTTTAAATTGATCCCAGTACCATCTTAGGTTCTTAAACTATCTGGTTAGGCAACTCAGCCAAAATTCTCATGTTCATTCATCAGTAAGGGTATTAAATGCCCTAGTAAAACATCAATCACATTGGATTAGCTATTGGAACTTTATTCTTTATTGGAAGTTACGAGTATTTTCTTTTTAAGTGAATCATTTTCTCACATTAGGCTGATATATACAGAGGTTATTGACCCAGAACATTCCCACTAATTTCAAGTTTTGTAATTCCAGAACCAAGAAATAGTTCCCATGTTTTTTATTATTATTATTATTATTATTATTATTATTATTATTACTTGCGGGGGGGGCGGGTAGCTCCCTGGCTGGGAGTAGAACCCAGGCCGCGGCGTTGAGAGTGCTGAAGCTAGTTCCCATGTTTAGATTCAATCTATCATGGATCGAGTATTGACTCTCCATGTCCTGCATGGACAGTTTGAGATCTGGACCAACTCTTCATTTTAAAATATTCCTGTATTAGCTATGGTGCCTTATTCTTCCATATTAGAAGAGTTTTCTCCCACCTCTGATTCCATTAAATGGGATTTTCTTATACAAGTCACTCAAAATTACCTTTGTAGAAATAATGCACTTTCATTTTATTTATTAGGATCACCCAAAGTTTTAAGAAGTGTACTTTTAAAAATTATTATTTAGTCTGTGGCTTTAAAAAAGAATTTCAAGGTAAACCCACTGAAAGATGGATGATTTATTAATGTATTGCACAAATATTTGTTGGGCCTAGTATGAGCCAGGCACTATTGTGGGTTGAATGGATAACCATGGTAGACTGCACACACCTCCATTCTAACCTAGGAGGAACCAGGCATTTTGTTAGTTGCTAGTGCTACAAAGAAAAAGAAGATAATTCTTGAGTTTCAGATAGAAATTCGCAGTATTTGGGAGAAGGTAAATCATGGGAAAACAATAATACAGTGCTATAAATAGTATAAAAAATGTTAGAGCAGATATTCTCCTTCTGCATAGCTGACTCATTGACCCTATATCATTTAGCTTCCTAGAATCTCATACAGCAGTGACTCTTTTCCCTGAATGGAGAGGGACAATAGAATAATTGGATTTGTAGGTATGAGATCAGGAAAGATAACCAAGGGCCTATGTATTGGGTAGTTGTACTGACTTACTTCCTCTAAGATCAGATTTTCATTATTTCAACTCAGTGATTTTTTACCTGTTTTTAGACTTAAATGATGCCTGAAGACTTGGATTTCTTCTACCTTATTTTTCTAGTAAAGTTTTTCTTGAAAACTTCTAGGAGCCAGCAGAAGTGGTTTCTCTGTGTCCCATCCTGGCCTCTCTGTCTACATTGGCATCTTTTTCTGTCTCACTGTAATTATGAATTCAGATATTGCTACGTAAATATCCTACAAGCTTTGACTTTATATGATGTTTTCATTTTTCCTTAAATTGCATATTTTTCCTTTTATGCTTCTAATGGGATGACAGAACTCATTGAAGTATTAAGAGGTCAGTGTTAATACTTTGAATGAAACAGATACTTTACATTTAAAAAAACTATATGAACAGTTATTAAGTACTTTAATTTTTTATGAAATCTTATACTAGACTAAATGTACCCCAGTGCATGCTCCTTTTAAAAAGATTAAGAAGAAAAACTAACATGCCAAAGAGAATCCTTGGTTTGAGAAGAAGCTATGAGATTCCTAGTGTCCTTGTCAGAACTGAAAGGATAGTGATTTGAAGCATTTGTTTTCTTTGATATTTCAGGCTGACCACAATATAGATGTCAATACTGAAGAAGATGATGATGGGGAATTAGCACTATGGTCTCCTGAAGTCAAGATTGTTGAACTAGTAAAAGATCATAAAGGCTTGGGATTCAGCATTTTGGATTACCAGGTATAAGAATCTCTATAAAGTTTTTGGAGTGAAAATTTGTATTAACATTATGTGAAGTAGAATTGTTTAAGGCACCCATTGACTTAGGCAAAACTGAATGATTTGATATATAATGCTATTGTCCAAAGATGGGGTGTTATAATTTCCATTGTTACCTTTCTAATCAATAGTTCCCTTAGTGGAAAAAATGATGGATGATAATATATAATATCTGGGCCATAAGGGAAACAATAGTTTTATACCCATGGATGCTTTTAGAGACTGGAACTTTTTTATATGGAGCGTTTTTTTCCCCCCAGGTTTATTGAGCTATGTTTCACATACCATAAAATTCACCCACTTAAAGTGTACAGTTTGGTTGCTTTCAGTATATTGAGTTGTGCAGCCATCACCACAGTCTAATTTTAGAACATTTTCATCACCCCAAAAAGAAACTCTGTGCATATTAGTAGTCATTCCCAATTCTTACTCTCATTGCCCTCCCCTTCACATGAGGATTTTATAGTTTTGCTTAACTGTTAATCTCATTTTGCTTACCTGTTAATCTCAGTGAGCTTAATTAAGTAGAAATGTTCCTGATAAAATTATATATTAATATTTAATAATGGAACACATAATACTTATGTATTTATATGTACCCCAGATATAATTAGAGTAAAGTTATTGATGCATTTGGAGGGAGGATGTGAAAGGTCACAATAAGACATCTGTATGTCTTACTAGTTTACCAGTTTGTGGTATTTTTAGACCTTCTGATTATCATGGGGAATTAAAACTGTTGGCAAGAAATCTCTTCATTTTAAAGATGCATATTTTATTACATTTGTGCTGCCTAAACGCATTGTGGTTTAATAAAGCAAAATGTACTCTATCAAGGCACATAAAATGCCAAGCGATATAAAAATCAATTCTTTTATTTTTAATATAATAAGGCATTCGGGAATAGATTAAAAGAAGAATACTTTGAGCATTATGTAAGACATTAAATTTCATATTTGGCAGTGTGATTTAAGATTACTGAAATAGATTATATCTGTTTCATTTTTGCTGACATATTTCTGTGCCAGACAGTCCTCTTTGTTATTAGAATTTCTCTTTGGAATATTATTGAATTATGAGTTGTTGATTTTAAATAGTACATATTTTGGGAAATATTTTTATGAAGATATCAATACTGTAAGATTCTGGAACTTTATATATTGGTTAATATTACAGCACATAAAACAAATGGCATGTATTGTCTTACTTTTTCCTCCCCAGTGCTGTTCTATTACCTAGTGCATTCAGTACATATTTGCTGAGTAATTGGGTAAGGTTTAGGTTAGCCGAAATTAACTGAGACTGAACACATTCAGTGGGATTTTTTTTTTTTTTTTTTTTTTTTTTTTTTTTTTTTTTTTTTTTTTTTTTTTTTTTTTTTTTTTTTTTTTTTTTTTTTTTTTTTTTTTTTTTTTTTTTTTTTTTTTTTTTTTTTTTTTTTTTTTTTTTTTTTGCTTTTTGGTATGTGGGTAGCTCCCTGACTGGGGATCGAACCCAGGCCACAGCGCTGACAGCGCCAGCGCCGAAGCCTTAAGCCACTACACCATCAGGGAACTCCCATCAGTGGGATTTTTTGTTAACCATTTTCATTATTGGGATTTAGTTTAGAAATCACTTTACAGGTGTGGTCTTAGATATTCAGCTGCATTTCTATTATCATTGGAATTTACATATATTTGCATTCTTATAAATATATCATAATGGTTGCTCTTATCCTATTAAATGACATTATTTGCAAGTTTTACATTTTGAATATTGCGCATGTTAAAGCAGCAGAGAAGGACTTCAGACATTTAAAAAAACAGAAAAAGATGGAAAGAAAACTTGATTGTCCTTAACTGTTAAATCCCTACTTAAAGCAACATTTCTTTATGAGGTCTGAGCTTCAGCTTTAAAATATATATATATATAGTCAGTTCTAAATATGGAATATTATTTTCTTTCCACATTCCTATAGGTTTGCATTGTAGTATAACTTCAGTTTTTTATTTTGTTTTACTTTTATTTATAAAATTTGACATACTCCGTTTCATCTTCCTTGCAATCATCATTACACATATAATATTGACATTTATTTCTGCACGAATTATCTATAGTAATTTTGCTGCAAAATTGTTACCAGAAAATGGGGTGTCCTCGTCGACATGATCCAGGTTCTTGGTATCTCGAGCAAAGAATTGAATGAGACACACACAAAAGTATAGAGGTGAAACAGATAGTTTATTGAAGAGAAAGTAGACTCCAAAGAGGTACGAGTGGGCTCAAGCAAAGAAAGTGGCTCAAGAGCCCCGATCAACAAGGCTTTGGTACTTTTATTTTCTTCCATGTCTTCTGGGGAGACACCTCTGGGCGTGGAGTTTCTTGATTGACAAGGGGCCTATTATATAACGCCTTCTGACTGTACACGTCCTTTCCCAGAGTTCAATCTGTTATAATGATAATGAACTTCCGGGCATATATGATATTACAGTGATGGTATAATGAGGCCCAGGTGAGATGAAGGTTATTGTAACTCTCATTGCGCGGGCGTTAGGAACTAGCTCAAACTGGTGGGCTATTTTGTGCCCTCTAACTTCCTTGTATTAGCTAACTTTTCCCCTGGAATTTTCCTGTAGTTACTCAACTTGGGGTGGGGACTACTAATGATAAGGTGGTACTAAGGTGGTGACTATCCAGCAGGGTGAGTCTCATGGGAGGGGTCCAGAGATCCCCCCTACTGTATCTCCTTTCCTCACATTTCCTTGAGAGACATGATCCCCACGAATCTCCATGGGAAGCTGAGGGGTTGGATGTCTCATCTTCTGTATCTGCTTCCTGCTGAGGATGGTCGTTGTCCCTACCTGTTGGGGACCCATGGAGCTCTCACCCTATGTGATCTAAAAGGGGAAGGGGTCTTGAGATCCACCATGTTGACTTCTTTGGTCGAGATGGGCTGGGAGCCTTGTTGGGGTACTTGTATCCTGATGGTTCCTAGATTAGGAGAAATTAATTCAGTTAGTAGTTTAAAAGCATCGATCTGAGAAATAGGTTTTAAAGCCACTGGGTGATTTCAGGATGGAAAGTCTGTTGGGTCTGTGGCCCTTTGACTTCTGGCCCAACTAGTCATTCAGGTGTTATCCCCTGTCTAGGTCCAGAAAGGCCTGAAAGGGATGCTTGCCTGTGGTGATTATAATCAGCAAGCTGGAGACATGAGTTAGAAATTTTGGAGTAATTATCCACAGGGGACAGTCTGTTGCTTGGGGTGAGGAGCCAGAGAAAATGATAAGGAGAGTGATTAAGACTTGGACTAGGAAAAAGGTGAAAGTGAGAGCTAAGGAACAAGGGAAAGATGTCTATAGTGAGGTGGGGAGATGGCTACCCTGTTTGGCCCATATCAAAATGAAGTTTTAGATACTCTTTTTGTTTTTTTGCTTCTCAGAGAACTGGTAGAAAAATACTTGATTTTCTAAAAGTTACCAGTATTTTGATTTATGTGAAAGGGCTCAGTTTATTCACTTCTGAAGCTAAATTTTGGAAGAAATTTTGAATTGAATGTTTTTTCGTAAGTCAGTCTTAAGTACACTTTTGTATACAGCACATTTTCTGTATACAACTGTACTCTTATGTAGAACTGTTATCCCCTATGAAATTTAGATGATCTGTAAACACAATGTAAAATTTGGTTTTGGGTAAGTTAATTAATTGGTTTTACCCTCTCGTTGTAGTTAGCTACTAATTCTAAAGTTCAAAAATATTTTTTGCAAGGCCAGGTGAAAGTTTAGCAAAACTTTCCTGGTTATTATTGTAGTTAATTCGGCCTGTATGAATTTATTTGGTAGCTGAATAGCACCAGTGCAGATCCCCTTCTCCCCTTCTTCTAGGCTTAGCATATTTAGAATGTTAAGAAGTATGGTAGAAACATCTTGACTACAGGGAGAAAGTCGAGTGGGAGAGCTTCTGTGTTGTAAAGGACCTGCATAAACAGTACTGCAGAGATTGAAGGTTTACTTTGGAATATTAATTTTAGTTAACCACTGTTTTCACTAATGCATTTTTCTCCAGAATAATAAGAAATTCCTCAAGAGCCTGACAAAATTATATACAGCAACTATTTCAGGGGTGCTTATTGTAATTACTTCATCTGTAAAATAGGGATAATAATGCCTAGCTCAAAGGATTGTTATGGGTTAAGTAAATTAATATGTAAATAAGTGAAAATATTACATTTCTATGGAAATGTGAGTTCTATTAATAATTATCTAATTTAGAAAATTAGACAAAAAGACAAAAAGTTTTTATACTGTCCTCAAAGATGGAGCCATACTACAATATGTATGAGCTCTGTCAATTTTTAACTATCTAGTTAGATTAGGAAAATTAATGTTAGATGCCTTTGTTTAGTGAAGTCTAAATGTAATGATAAAATTCCATTCTAAAAATGCAGCCAACTCTTGATGAGCCATATGTGAATTAGCCAATTGTAGAGTATTGGCTAGAAATTTGCTTTCTGCATAAATTAAGCCAAACCTTAGGAAAAAATGACTGAGCAGATAAAGTTATACACAAATTGAGTTGGCCAAGCGTATTTGGAGTAGCTATCTGGACATGTGATTCAGTGATTAACCATCGATGGAAGTTGTGTAGCTGAGCAGAGGAAAGAAGTATATCTTTACACCTCAAATGAAGTGTACATACAATTATTATCCTCATGCTAACTAAGTAGTTCAAGTTCACACAGCTAGTACATGGCAGAACTAGAATTTGAACTCAAACAGTAGGCTCCCAGAATCTCTGCTTTTAACCACCATACTATACTGCTCCTTTCCTTATGAGTGGTGCTTCCATGTGCATTTTATTACCAAGGATCCCTGTAATAAATTTATCACAGCAAATGTTCCTATTTTTCCAGCTTGCAAAAGAACTTCATATCCTAAAGACAAGGTGCTAGATAGTATTCTCATTTTTAATGCTTATATGAATGGTTAGTAAGTATTAAAAATACAGTATGTTCATATGTGTTGTGTAAGAGCTAATATTTATTGCTTCTAATGAAAATAATTACAAATTTAAGAATTCTAGTGCAAGTAATTTGTTGTGGGTTAATCCTCAGTAAAAGAAGTAATTATTAGGTAGTCTGAGAGTCCATAATTAATTTCTACCAAAAAGTTTGAAATAAATTTAGAACTGTGTGGATTTTACCTTCAGTTGACCTTACAAATTAAACAAGGCAAGTGAATATTTTCTGGTGTTTTGATTTATGTTGACCTTTGAATAACCCCTCATGATTATAAATCACTAGAAATGTTTGTCATTAGCCAAATTTTGAACATTAGCCATGATATTGCCATTCTTGATATGTTTGAATTTCAATAATTTAGAAGGTAAAATTTATTAACCAGTAGTTCTCCTCCCACCCACATCTCATACCTCTTTTCTCTCACCTTGTGATATGGAAGGACTCAATTTTTGTCAACGAAGATAGTTTTGAAAGATTTTGGGTTTACTTGGGACACTGAGAGAGATAAAAATAGAAAGCTTAATAGCACAGCCATTGAGAGGTGATTCATACATAAATACTGTTAGTAATGCTTTAAAAAGTTGTTTGAAAGACCTCAGTCAAATGATGATTCATTAAAAAGAAAGGTGAAAATATTCCTCCTTATTAAAATTAAGTGATTAAATTTTTTAATAGAAGAAATAGGTTAAAGAACACAAGTAGTATGAGTATAAAATATTGCAGTATTGCTATGTCTTGGATATGATATGTCTTAGTATTTGTCAGATAAACTTAGTGTGCAGTTTTTGCCTATTAACTATACTAGATGGAATTCTATTTAAAGAAAACTGAAAAGCTGTAGGAAGAGATTGCATAAATTTCATGTATATAGTTTTAAGTTGATGTTTTTCTTACATGCACAACAGAATGACATTCTGAGCACATTAAAAATATTTTAAAAATAGTATTACATATATATGGCATAAAAATTCAAGGGTACATAAAGATATTCCATGACAAGTAATTCTGTCTCTGACCATAATCTCTTCTCTCAGATAAAACTCCTCATTTTCTTGTCTATTCTCCAAGGATAATTTATACATACATGGTTACATAAGTAATAGTTTTTTTGGTTACTTAATGTCTTTTTTATTTTTTTACACATAAATGAAATATGTCATAAATATTTTAAGCATATTGCTTTATTTCTCAGTTATTTGTTCTTTCATTATGGTATTTAGGGAACTACGTAGTTACTTTTAATGACTTCCTAGTATATTATTGTTGATGTACAATAGGTTATTTGACCAATCTCCTATCCTTAGTTGGTGGGTATTTTAAATGAGGCTATAGTGGGTATCCTCGTTATACTCTTATAAAAAGGTGGGAATAAAAAAAAAAGGTGGGAATAAATCTTGTGACAATTTAAATTTTGGTATATTTTTACCAAATTGCTTGAACATAACTGTGTAACTCACATGTATTTAGACTACTTAAAACTGATGCCCGCTTATGTAGAGTTATTTCTTTATTCACATAATTCTTCTAGAAAACAAAGTGTAAGCAGGTGCATAATTCATAAATTTGCTAATGGTTTTTCATTATATGGACAGGTTAAGTGATAGAAATGTAACTCTTAATTTTGTTTCAACTTTATATTGCCAGGAATTAATTCATTGGCCATTGTAGTTAACAGGGCATAAATTCTTTGTATTCAGACTTTGACCTAAGTACCCAGAAGTCTATTTGCATTTTTTCCACCAGTTTTATCTTATTTATCAGAAAATTTAATTTAAAAATGGAAGAAATGAAGGATTTTAATTTTTGCCACCAAAGTTGAATGAATGCTGGATGAATTTGGGTGGAACCTGCTATCAGTACATACTGTTCAGTAACTTAGAAGCCCAATGTTCATATTAGCTGATTAGTTTATAGATTCTGGGATATAGAATTTGATATGCGTTCACATAATTTTAACATTAGTAGTACAGTTGACCCTGAACGATGTGAGAGTTAAGTACGTCAACGCCTGCACAGTCGAAAATTTGTGTATAACTTTTGACTCCCCAAAAGTTAACTACTAACTCTATTGTTGACCGGAACCCTTACTGATAACATAAACAGTTGATTAACACATATTTTGTATGTTATATTTATGATATACTGTATGTATTCTTACAATAAACTTAGCTAGAGAAAAGAAATGTTATTAAGAAAATCACAAGGAAGAGAAAATACATTAATGATATTTATTGAAAAAAAATCCAAGTGTAAGTGGACTCATGCAGTACAAACCCATGTTGTTCAAGGGGCCAACTGTAAATGTATTAGTAATATTAAAAAGTCAGATCCAAACCAATAGTATATCCAGAATTTATAATAACATATAGAGAACAGTAATGTATTACAAGTTATTATATTATTTCACTTTAATGCTCAAAAAATAACACCAGTATTTGTGTTTTCTCTTTTATTTTTTGTCTTTTTTTTAAGGAGCTCTTTGGGTCCAATTCACCCATGTAGTATTAGTATTAAGATATTAGTACTAAGTAAAATGCAGTCAATCTGCTACTATTGGTAGCATTTGTGTTCTTACAAATGTATCAGACAGCTTACTGTTGAACAAATCACACAGCTGTTTTTAAAGGGCACTTTCACTTAACAGAACTTAAGGGAACTGATAAGGCTACCCTTTGCCCATCTCTGATTCCTATCCACATTTATTTTTATTAACATCAAAGTACTGTAAGCTGCAGTGCCAACTGGGCTGAAGATTTCTTTTCACAGAGGATTTGCTTCTTTTCCCTCTATGGGAAAGTTCTGTATCCTTTTAAATCATTTTAAGCTGCTTCATTTGAAAAATAATTCTCAGTAGTGTGCTCATGGAGTGGATTGATTGTGGCTACTGGGGAAATTCTCTCATGGCTTAAAGATTGTTTTTCAAGCCTGTGAAGTGGGTGAATGAAAGGAGCCCACTCCTGGTGTGTGGAGTTTGTAGTGTGCTCAGGATGATGACTGGCTTCCAAAAACTTCACTGCAGCAAGACTAAAGGCATCAGGAGACCAGAAGCCACTTAATAAGAGATCAAAGAGGCTCTGTGTATATCAGCTTGAAATCCAGATAGTACAGATCAAAAGCTTGCCTTAGTGAGGCAGCTGCAGGGGGATGAAGTTAGCAGGAGGCCTCAAAGATCTTAAGTCAGCCCTGATGTTGAACTTTGCGGGAATTTCATGGCTCCTCTGGAATACGAATTTGGAAAAAATCGCATTGTGTCTAATGGGGAGAGAGTGCAGCAGCAAATGCTTGTCAGCTGGATGGTGCTTTCTGATAGGGTAGCTCTCCTTTCAGTGTTTCTTCAGGAGTGTTTCTGCTTCGTACTCGAAGGCATTGCTGAGAAGGAGGAGATCCTGAATGTGTGTTGTGTTACTTTTAGAACAATATTTTTTTTAAAAAAGGAATTGATCTAAAGAAGAAACTCAGTCTCCAGTGATGTTCCATCACCAGTCTTCCCCTAGCTCTAGGTGTGGGTGTGTTTTGGAAGTTTCTACTTGATTCTGATGTCGGCATTGAAAACCATGCTAGTAGGTGAAAGTCATAGCCCATTCTAGAGTGTGGCAGAAAGATTGACTCAAGCACACAAAGAGGTATTGAGAGTCTCTTTTCTCATAGTGTGGTAATTTGCACTGATCTACTCTGTTTGTGGGTATCCTTTGGAGCAGGCAGTGATTCCGAGAAACCATGCTCTCCCCAGCGAGGGCCAGGAAGTGGTGCTGCCTAATTTGGTAATGATTCCTGGTAGGGAATTGACTGCCTTATCCTTAGACACCATTTTCTAGGGCTCAAGCTCCCCTTTTAGCTGTCCCCTCTGTATTTTGACTTTAATCAGATACTGTTCACCATTACATTGCTGTGAACATACAGTATGGTTAAGAGCACCAGCTTACAAGTCAGAAAAAGGAGTGTGATTTGCATTCTGGCAGTGACACTCTACTAGGACTTTGAACAAGGTTGTCAGTCATTCTTAGTTTACTAAAATAATAAGCTCTAAAATAGAAATAATATTTGCCTGTAAAGTTATGAAAACTACATAAACATTATACAAGTATGTAAATGCCTATACTTTTGTAAACATAAAATGGTAAGTTACTGTTTACTGAAAAATGATGATGGTGATTTTTAAAGATAGAATCTGAGCACCAACTTGCTATACCTGTTATTCATTCCCTTCTTAAAAAAAAAAAAAATCAATTGTTTACTTAACATGAGCTAGTATGAGAAATATAAAGATGAAAAAATATGTTCCCTTTAAAAATCTTATATTTAACAGATGTATAGTGAGCATCTTCTGTGCCAGCACTGTTCCTGACACTCAGGATCCAACAATGAACAAAATACACAGTAGACTCCATGTCTTCATGAAGTTAAAATTCAACTGGGAGTAGAGAGATAGTGGACAAATAAACATATGTTAAAGAGGGTGAATGAAGGGAGCCCACTTCTCGTACATGGAGAATAAAGGAAACAGATTTGTAAACAACTCCATATAACGTTACGATTTTATCAATGGTGAGAGTAAGACTAAGACTAAGAGACCCTGTGGTGATTGTTTCTTAGGATCAAGAGAAGCTTCACAGGGAACTGAGGCATGCTTTGCACACAAGCAGGTAGTAAACTTTCAGGCACAGGAATGTCTTGGAATTGGTAACTTGCTCCTGATTTCATGTCTTTATCTTCTTTAGTAACTGTGAACGATTTCGTATCTGTCTAAACTTTCAAATTTTTTCCTTTTAATGAAAAATATTCTGAGACATTTTATGTTCTAATATTGCATTTATTTGGAAAACGTAACTATTTCACGTGGTAATAATAGCTAGTAATTATGTACTGCTTACTCCGCATCAGGCATTGTTGAAAGCACATATATGTTGATTGAATCATCTATACAACCCCCTAAGGTAGAACTTAAAATCATCCTCGTTTTGTCAATGAAGAAACTGATGACAAGAAGTTAAGGAATTTGCTCAGGATCACCCTATTAGTAAGTAGTGGAGCTGGGCTCCTAAGTCTATGGTCTAGTCGTGTGAAAGTACAGTCTTTAGACCAGAAACAACACTGATTCTTCATAATTACGGCTCAAGCGAAAGATGGTAAAAAAATTGTCATTGTCTTTCCAGAGAGACACACATATTACAGTTCCAAAAGATTTAACTTCAGAGTATTCCTGAATCCTTATGGTTCCTTGCCTTTACTCCTCCCACCTGGAGAAACCTCTTTAGAGACCTGATGGCTTTTTCACTACCAGAGAGTAGAAACTGTGTGTGTTTTACCTTAGATTTCTCAGCAGGACTCCTTGGCCTTTTTCCTGTACAGTTTCAAAGTTGGCAAAGTTTTATTCGACACGTTGTGTACTGCGTATCCCACAGTATTGGTTGCACTTTGAAAGATTAAAAAGAAATTGCAGGATCTTTTCTAAAGAACGAAGGGCAGGCATCCTGTGTCCTTAATGTGGCACTGGCTATCACTGAACCTCCCAGCAGAGAGGTGGCGCCCCTGTTTCAGTGTCAGCTTTAAGGGAGAACGAGGACTGAGGATGCGATGCTGAAGGACCATCTCTTCTGCATACCTAGATAGGATCAACCCTTTGTTTTCATGTCTTAAACATGTAAGTGTAACATCATGAATGGTTTAGTAATTGACAGCACTGGTGGTCTAAATCACACATGATCAGTTGAATTTAGAAGGCAGAAAATGAGATGGTAAATGTTAACTTCTCAAACCCATTTATGCTGCTTTTTTCCCCACTATCATCTTCATAGCAGTAAAATAGTAACAGCACTTATGAAGTGATTACTATGGGTGTAGTAAGCTTTTTATATGCCTTATCTGATTGAAGGCTTTTAACAGCTCTATGAAATCTGTACTGTTATTTCCACTTACAAATGAGAAACCCGAGTCTCAGATGAAAGAACAACTCAGAACAGTACAACTCAGCTAGTATTTGTGTTTAGGTTGAGAGTGATTTGTTTAGAAAATTAAAATGAATTCCAAAACTAATATTTAAAAAAGCTTTTAAAAGTTTTATGTATCTATACTTTCTCTGCATCATGATAACTTTCAACTAATGTAGTCCCACCTCCGACCCCCCAGAAGATACTGGGGTATTTCTTATATATAAATTTATTTTGTACTTTAATTTCTTTGGTAAAATACACGTAGCATAAAATTTATCATTGCAACCATTTTTGAGTGTACAGTTTTGTAGTGCTAAGTATATTCACATTTCAACTAATGTAATTTTAATGGAGAGCATCACCTTGTACTACATATTACTGTCTGCCTGGTAGAACCCCAGCTGTTTAATCTAGATGATGGGACATTAGCTGTCCTTTTTAGATAAAGGATAGTTGTGTGGTTTGTTTTGTTTTGTTTTCCTTAAATTAGCAAAAGTCCTGAGCCAGGAGTAAATGGTAAACATGTAAACAATTACAGCACAACATAAATTTTTCAAGAGATGAGACATCCAGGGAACATATTTAATATCCAAGGAAAATATCTCATAGGAGACTAAAGGGGACAAGAGAAAACGTAGTTCTCAAGAAATGATTTTCATGGGATTCTTTCTCGAACCATTTTGATTATTATTGTGCTTAAAATAGATTTTTAAAATACTAAGCTATACAGAATAAAATTATGTGCAAGCTTATGTATTTCTTTTCTTTTTAGGATATATTTTGGCCTTTTAGCGAGGTTCACTGTCTACTTCTCTTCCATTGCATACTTAATTGCCTTCTGTTCTGTGTTTACCATGCTGCTCAGGGACTATTTAATTCTATGTGTGATGAGTGGAAAAATCTATTCTTAATGCCTAATAGTATTTAGGAAGTAATAAGACACAAAGAGCCAGGAACCAAATCAGTTTAATCTATCTTGAGTGCACTGAATGTATTTTGTGGGTAGTTACTTTGAACATGATGGTGTTGTGGTAATTGGTATGATTAGTGTAATACTTGGCTATATTATAAAATAGTTAAAAATGGGGTTAGATTCTGATAACGTAGCTTGCTCATTATTCATTAGAATCCTTGTTCTTGTGTTGCATTCACTATAAATACATTTATTTCTCTTTTCTAAGAGTCAGTGCTTAGCTTGGTGGTCAAATCAGAAAAAACTCTTTTAGTATAATTAATTAATTACATCCCACTATCTTAAACCAGAACTATTCTAGTGATTTTAATTCAACTAATTGCTCTTGGCAGGTCTTTTGTTACTATCTAAAAATGGCAAAAGGGAAAAAGTTGTTTTAAGACTCATTGAAAAGGGGTACATGCCATATATATTTTGTTGTATCTTTTGTTTTGATGGTAGAATATACAAGAAATTAGATCGTGTGTAGTCAGTGGCCTCTTTATGAGTTAACAGTTACCACTAACTAAAATTATACCAGATTTGTGACCATAGTATACATCTTCATTGCTGATGCTGTGTTTTTAATTAACTTACACTTTGTATGGTGGTTTTGTGAATGTTTTACTAGAAATTGATGACAAATTTTACTCAAGTTATGCTGTCAAATTTAGTTATAGGATTTTGGAGTTGGTGGAATGAATTGTAACTGTCATATATCCAACTTTCTCATCTTACAATTGTGGGAACTCACTCACAGATACAAAGAACTTAGGAGACTACACAGCCAGGTCAGCACTAAGCTGGGGCTCAAAACTTGTGCCTTGACTTCTAGTCCTCACTAATCTTACTACTGGTGGAGTGGGTATCTGTCTTCCTTCTCTCTCTCCTATGTATATTTTCTCTGAAAAATCAAATCTTGGGAATCCTGTTTCCTGACTGACATTGCTAACAATGGAAATTTTAATTCATGCCAGCTGTGCATCAGAGCATCTGAAGATCACTCTTTTTTCCTTAGTATCTCTCTTTCTCTCATAATGCTAAGTGAAATAAGCCAGACAGGAAAATCCAAAAACTGTATGACTTCACTCATATGCGGAATGTAAAACTGAAAGCAATAAAGAACAAACAAACAAAAAACCCATGGACACAATTGATAGTTTAATGTATATTTGGGGACAAGTAGGGAGGGGAGGGGAGAAGAGGGAGAGGGTGGGAGAGGTGGGTGGGGAGCTAAATATATGGTGATGGAAAGAGAACTCAACACTGGGTGGTGAAATTATTATGCAACAAGTTGACAATGCACTGTAGAATTGTATACCTGAAACCTATGCAATTCTTGATAACCAATGTCACCCCAGTAAGTAACAATAAAAAAAAAAATACGGACATCAGGAAAAAAAAGATCTCTCTCTCCCCTCCTCTCCCACAGCCTTTCCCTTTTCCCTCTCTCCTCTCCTTCGCTCCCTCCCTCCCTCCATCCCTGTAGAGGAACTTTTCCTTTGCCTTTCTTTGTACCCAATTTTTTTTCCTGCCTACTTCAGGATGAAATAGTTAGCTGTCTCCCTTTCAAATGTAGTGGTTTCTTTCTTTAGTCTTCATTTAACTTCCTTGAAATCTTATTTTGGAAATTTATTTAGCTATCAATTTATTTAGATTTTTGACTCAGTACGTCTTAGTTAAAATAAATAATGGCCACATTAAAGAGTATACTTTTTAAGAATCAAATATTTGGCCACTTGGTACTTTCATAGGTTCTTGTTAGTTGACCACTATTGAATTGGGACAGTTCTCTTATCAAATATTATATAGCTGGCTACCTCATGTTATCCAGAAATCAATATATGTAGATTCTTTAAAATTTTCTGTGAAACATGCTTCCTCACACTTACATGAATAAGTATTTGTAGGAAGAAGCTCAGTAGCTAATTCTGTAATAGTGTACACCACAACATTGAATTAATTGGTTAGGAGATAACCTTCATTTGTAGAGCGCTTTCTTTTTCATAGTTGCATGAAGTTGTTTTTCTAGTCATTTCTTGGAATCATTTCATCTTGGTGAAGGACTTCTATAATACAGGAGAGCAGATATTTTGGGTGTGGTGAGTGATCCAACAGCATAGAACTTTGAAGACATAGAATTAAGACTATATGAATTAACCATATTTCCTCCCATGAGTTTACTGTAGGCCAAATTTATATTTGAATAAACTCAGTTGACAATAAATGTCAAAATTATCAAAGGTAAAGTAACATACACATATCTGAAATAAACAATGGCCTATTTCTTTACCATCCTACTGTGGTCTCTATATTCCTATTACATTACTAAATGTTTTTAAAAGTTTGGGTGTAGAGTAAATTTTAAAAGAAGAGGAACCCAAAGTTATTCTTTATTTTGAATCCATATAGTTAGGAACTTGTTAGACTTTGATTTTTGGTTTTTTTTTTTTTTCCATTGGAATAATACTCCAAAACCAATAAATGTTGAATGTCAGAATGGTCTTTGGTGTATGTCTCATGTGCTACTTATTTTTAAAAAATGCCTCACTAGTAATGAATGCATTGACCACTTTATTAAATATAACTACTTTTGTTTTTGTTTATTTCTTCTGTCTCCTCTTTATGTAGCATTCCCTGCTTCATGCCTTTTTGCTAAGCTTGTCATACTTCTTTTCTATTTTGGTAGTTTTAGTTTAGAAGTCTAGATCTTCTACTAGACATCTGTTGCTGACAGAGCCCACATTTTAACAGAACCACTTCCGCGCTCCAGGTGCTGCCTCTGCACTCTGCTTTAGTTTATGTGGACTCTGATCTCTTTGATTAGTGTGAATGTACACAAATTCATATAATACATCTCATAGACACTTCAGGAACTTGGAATCCCACCCATTTGAGCATGATTGTCACATGTTTGTATCAGTTCACCTAAAGGTGTTCTTAGCTCACCAAATGAATGGATTCTTGAGAAAGCAATTGTAAATGAACATTTGGCAACAAGGGCATGTTTTACTAGTACATGCAGGCATGCTGCACTCCATGCTCTCTTAACTTTTCATCAGCAAGGTAGTGAAATAGAAATCTCTAGTGGCCAAGTGTGATGTTTAAAGAGCTCAGTTTTATATACTTTG
Source organism: Lyroderma lyra (assembly GCA_004026885.1). NCBI lineage: Eukaryota > Metazoa > Chordata > Mammalia > Chiroptera > Megadermatidae > Lyroderma > Lyroderma lyra. The sequence goes on along the minus strand of PVJL010001374.1, from coordinate 102,663 downwards.
GGAAGATAGTAAGTATACCTTCTAACAACTTGCCTTCTTTCAACTTCATTCAGTTAGTGAATACTTACCTTAAGGTAGAGAGCTGCGTCCCTTAGTGGCTAAGAGCATAAAATCTGGAACTTAATCGACTGTTTTAAATTCTGGCTCTGCCATTTATCACCTGTGTGCTTAAATTTTCTTCTGCCTTAATTTTCCATCTGGAAAGTAGGGATAATAATGGTACCTACCTCATGTTGATGTGAGGATTAAATAGGTTCAAGTAAGTAGATGCTTAGAACATGACTGGTATGGCAAGACTAAGGAAGTGTTACCACCAGTTGATGTGATATTGTTGTTATTCATATATGATGATATGCCTTCGGTGTACTTGTAATCCAGTGAGGGGAGAGAAATGAAAATAGATTCAGTCATTCGATATTGCAACTACTACTCAGTACCTTCTGTGTGGCAGGCACTGCTTTAGGCCCTGGAAATGAAGTAGCAAATAAGCAAACATATTCTTGCTCTCATGAAGCTTAGCAGGAAAGATGGTTAAAATAATCTCAGTAAGTTGTCGGTGGTGTTATAATAGGGAAAATGCAAGGTGCTATGAATACATCTAGCAGGAAAACCTAACTTATTCTAGGAGGTCAGGGACAGTAAGGAAAATACATTTTAACAAATGCTGTAATGGAGGGTCTTTTTGAGGTTTAGAGATACAGAGTAGGAGCTGCTGGAATCTTCAGGGAGTCAGGGAAAGCTTCTCATTGGAGAAAACAACTTGAGCTGGCTCTCGTGGCCAAGATGTAGATGAGTGGCAGTGGGACAGGGAGAAGCTTCCTGGCAGATGGATTGGGTTATGAGATGTCACAGAACATGCCAGAGCCTTTCACCATCCCTGCATTTTAGTACATCTGTATTGTTGGGACAATGTATAGGGCAAGTGGGAGCAGGCCGTGGTACATGGAGGGGAAAGCAAGAGGAGACAAGACTGAACAGCAGACCTGAAGGAGTTTCTCTGCCAGAGAGTTGGGACTTTATCCTGAAGGCTGTGGGTGTCACTGACGTGTTTTAAGCAGAGGAGGAATTGTGATCATGTTTTTATTTTTGAAGATTATTATTTTATATCTGTAGAAAATAGACCGATTTGGGTAAGATTGGAGACGGGCAGGCCTATTGGGAGACTGTAGCAATTGCACAGGCAAGAAATAGTGAGAAACTGAATCAAGGTAGAGGCTGCGGAAATGGAGAGAAAGATCAGATAGAAGAGAGGAAACAGATTAACTTGACTTCGTGAGCAACTCAGTGGAGGGTGAGGAGAGCAAGTGACTGCTTGAGTGTATGGTAATGCCAGTCAGAGGCTATGGGAGATGAGTCTGTCAACTTATATTTCTCCCAACTCTGACACATCCTGTATTTACAATAAATATCAAACATTAGCATCAAGTTGAGAGACCTCAAAAATCCTTATATCTCAAGTACAGTGATTTTTAATCATTTGTGAGACAGGGAATTTAGGTAGGTTTTCTCAAGATTTTATAGCTAAGTAGTGAGGTGAATTTAGGTCAGATCTCCTGTTTTCTTGTATAGTATTCTGATGAACTTTGGCTGTTTTAATTGATCATAGGAGTTTGATGATATTTTTAAGAACTGTAGGGAACGAACAACTTTCATAAATGGTTGAGTTGAAGCAGGCATATCAGATACTTTTAGAATATGTGTACTAGTACAAAGCTTTTGGACAAAGAAGGAAAAAATCCATCAGAAGAGGAGAATGGCTTGCATAATGAGGTATTTCTTATGTGTTGTGATTGGTCTTTAGTGCCCTCTCTTGGCTGTTTAGTCTAAAACACCTTGATTCTTAAATACAGTGTTCCTTGCAGTGTTATTTACCAAAACAAGAAAAATTAGAGATTTTTAAATTATGTTAAAAGGCAGTAAAAACTGATGAAAACTTAAAAATAATCTGCACAGGATCTAGGAGTGGGCTAGAGGTCACGAGAAATATCTTTATAACATTTTGTTTGCTATAACATGGGCATGATATTATGGACTATATTTTCAGAAAGTAGACTTTTCTGATGAGAAGCAGCCTGAATCTGGCTGATTTTTGTTTTTAGATTTTTTTTTTAAAGTGTAGCAAAGTTTCAAGAATAGTAGCCACCCCAGTAGGCAGTAGCAGCTGCTGTTTTTCCATAGGGTGGCTGCTACATGTGATGACCGTGAAAGGAAATGACTGTTGCTCATTAAAGCAACTTCATTCCGCTTCGTGGGAAATCATACAGTCAGGAAAGTCATCATAGAAAATGAAGTAGTGATTATCCATAATGGGGCATCTTCAGAAGTAGGGGGTGTGTGTGCCTTTTTTTAAGTGACAAAAAAACTGGCTTTGTGTTCTCTTCTCCAGGAAAAGCGGTGGTGTATTAGATTTAGTGTTTGGAATAACTAGAGGGCTAAGCCCGAATACATTTTAGTAAGCAAGCACACCTGGTACTAGTTTGAGGTCTAAAGAAGACTGCACGTAGTATAAGTGAATGCTCACTGTGACTTTTCTGTAATAAGGGAGATTTATTAATTTACTTCCATTACTTTCTGGCTACTCTTCCTTTGAAATATTCCCAATTATCATTTCAACTAGTTGATTTTGGATACCAATTTACCTATTTATTTGGGTTAAAAATAGTACTTTTGATTCCATGTTATATGAAACTCTAGAGATTGCTCATACCAACCGAGTGAAATCATTTATTTGCTTTTGCTATATTTTACTGTTGCAGTGTTCTCTAAGAAAGTTTAGTAATTATTAATATGAAGTAATGCTGCCTGCTTTCTGTGTATTTCATGAGGGGAATAAGCTATTATGTAGAGTTTCCCTTCCCCCACAATAAAAAAGCCTTCCATCAAAAACTGACATCCTAAATGAAGGACCTAATTGTACAGTTTATTTATTAGTGTGTCAAACTTAAAATCTAATGGTTTCATATTTCACAATGAAAAGTGTGTTGTGATTCATGGTTGCTGGTGACAAAATAGACAGCTCTTTTATATTACTGCACTGATTGCCTGCTGATATACTACTGTATTATTATGATTCTTTTTTGGTTCTTTTCTGTTTTCTTCCTATGCAATAGCTCCCTCTACTTGAAATTATTGGTGTAATTATAGTTTAACACTATGTACTTTATTAATGAGTTTCCATGATTGTTCTTGCTTTCAACCCTCTTCATAAATATAGGGTGTTATACATCAGAGCATGTTAGAAATTTGCCAAGAATCTCTTGATGTGTGAGTGCAAAAGCAAGGTTAGTTAAGTAGTATAAGATAAGATGTTTGAAGGCATTTTCAAGGAATTAGCTGTGTAGTCTTTGTTGATTTAAATATGACATATTTGGTTAAAATTCCATGAAGTACTTGAAAATGAACCTTTATGTCTGAAATAAAAGGTTTAGGAGATTGGATCAGAGAAGTTAAAAAATTAACCACTAACCACTTCAAACAGCATAGCCTGGAACTTGGCAGATTCTGACTTTGCTAATTCTAAATTCTCATTATTCTAACACAAAACATGGCAGTTTCTTCTCTACTATCTCAGAAAGTGTTTAATAGAAAGTAACAAGAGTCGAATTTCATGTTACTACATCTTGCCTTTATGGAGCAATCTGTGCATAATGAGACAATAGGAATTAAATAGGCAAACCAAAGCAAGTGCTGTTAGCATTGGGATTATTTTTCTCTCCCTTACTAAGTTTGAGATTTAGTGATAGTACCATATACCTCCATCATTAGGACAAATATAGAGATTCTTCTCAACCATAAGATTTCCATGTGAATATGTCTTTGCATTCACAACTCTTTATTTCCAGTTTCTTCGGACTGTCATTATGGCGCAGAGCAGTGGTGGTCACAAGTAAGGGCTTAGGAGCCAGACTGCTTGAGTTTGAATCCTGGCTCTGCCACTTATCATCTGAGTGATCTTGGCAAGTTACCTTAAGTTCCTGACCCTCAGCTTCCTCATAAAATACAGACAATAAATATACCTGAAGTTTGTTGTAAGAATAAGTTTAATTAATGATTGTCAAGTGCTTAGAACAAGAGTCTGACACATAGTAAGTGCTGTACATCAGTGTTCATTGAATAAAATAGAAAAACAAAACAATGGGGTTATAAATTGGTCTTTATTAACCAAATGTGGTTATACAACGTCAGTGTTATCTTCATTGCTTAATGAAAAGATTATATGGCATTCTCCCGATGGATGAAACCTATTTGTACATTGGTTTTGTTTGATGTATTTCTATGTATAAATAATTCTCACCCGGGGTACCTATACTATATCATAATTTTAGGTTTTTATTTTTAAATATACTTTTTAAATGCTGTGGATTAGTCTATGGTTTTCATGTCTTTTTTTGTACTTAAGTGATTTAGCAGGAAGATTCTATACTGGAGGAATGCTAAGGAATGGAATATCATTTCCCATAGTACACTTCTCTTGAAGCCTACCTGTTGCTCAAGAGCAATAATAGATGGGCTTGTTTTTGGCCCATTACATGACTATTCTTGAGGCTGTCAGACTCTTGCCATGTCTTGTAATCTAACAAAATATGTCACCAAGAGTTTGAAAAAGAAGTTTCTCTATATTGAACACTCATACATTGCAGCTGAAATTATTAAAGTTGTATCTTCACCTAGATAGAAGTTGATACCTGTAGATTTTTTCCTCTGGAAGACTATCACCAGAATGCCAGATAAATGAAGTAATGAGTAAACATAAATTGTCTTAAGCCTGTATATTTGTTTTCGAGGAGCTCAATCATCTTTCTTCTTTGTTTGATCCTTAGGACCCCCTAGATCCCACAAAATCAGTGATTGTGATTCGTTCCCTGGTGGCGGATGGTGTTGCAGAAAGAAGTGGAGAACTATTGCCTGGAGACCGCCTGGTCTCAGTCAATGAATACTGTTTGGACAACACCCCACTTGCTCAAGCTGTGGAAGTGTTGAAAGCTGTCCCACCAGGCATTGTACGCCTTGGCATCTGTAAGCCTTTGGTGGTAAGTGTTGAATTTTGTTAATATAGGAAGTGATAATAGTGTTATAGTTAAGGACATGGATTTTGGAAACGAATATACCTGTCCTCAAATCCCTGTTCCACTGCTCACTCAATATCTATCTTGGTGCAAGTTTCTTAATGTTCTTGACTTACAGAATCAGGAAAAAATACTGTCTGTCTCATGAAGTGCTTAGCACATTATTCTATGAATGCTAACTGCTAGCATTACTAGTCCTACTACTTACTACCACTTTTACTGCTATTTTTATTTTCTGTGCTTTTAGCATAGATAACTAAGGTCTCATTACATTCCTTATGATGTAAATTAAAAGAAGTATTTATGCATTTAATTATATCATTTTACCCATATGGCAATAAGATTTTAATATGCTTTTCTGACCATCAAATTGCCTTTTCACCCTACCATCTAAACTTCTATATGGTCCAGCCATCTTTTTTGGTGGGGGAGGGGGTGTTGGGAGGAGTGAGGTAGTTCCCTGGCTGAGAATTGAACCCAGGCTGCAGTGTTGAGAGCACCGAAGCCTAGCCCCTACACCACCAGGGAACCAGCCATCTTGAAGTCACCTAATTGCTTAATCTCATGTACTGGGTCAGATTATTGTTTGTGACCAAAGGCCACATTACAGTTATGGTGCTGTTTCCCCAATGCAAAAAAAATGTTTGATAATTTCAAACAGCATTAAAATATTATTAAGTGCTTACTATATGTCAGTCATTATTTTAAACCTTTTACATATATTAACTCATTTAATCATCATAGAACTTTACGAAGTAGTTCTCTTCTTATTCATATCACAGATGAGTCATTCAGGATACAGAGTTGAAAAACTTATCCAAGGTGATATAACTTAATAAGGGGCAGAATTAGAATATAAACTCAGCAGACTGGCTTCAGACCCTGTGCTATCTAGCCCTGTTTTAATATATTGTCACTACTATAGTTTGCATGCAGCATATCTGAAACAGAAAGCATGGTTATAGTAGAATGTTGGACTGGATTTCAAGAAATCTGGGCTCTGTTTCTAATTTTGCTATGAGTTAACCAAGGGTGTTTCAAACTCAAAGATATGTGGTATACTTCAGAATCACCTGGGAGATGGTTAAAGTGCTATTTCCCAAGTTTACTCTCAGATATTCTGGTTTAGGAATTCTGATGTGCTGTTCAGGAATCTCCTTCCTCAGTGAGTTACCTTTGTAATTCTAGTTCAGAATTTTGCACTTTGAGAAACATAGTACTTGTAATTTGATCTCATGCACACCACTTTTCTTCTCTGAGCCTATTTGTTCATTTCTGAAAAGATTGAACAAGACTGGAAAACTCCTAAGATCTTTCTGAGCTGTAAAACTCTTATTCTATGAACTAGTAATACATTAACATATTACAAGTGCTCATATAGATACAGATAGATATGTTCATATGTGTGTGTGTGTGTGTGTGTGTATAGCTATAGATAGAGTTGTGTATTACATATAGTATTTTTGCATTGGGGAACCTCAGCATGATCTTCATATGTTACTTTTTAATTTTTTTATGTAGTATACATAAAGGTACCTGTATATTACACCTTTCAAACTCTTTTCAGGGGTATCCAATCTTTTGGCTTCCCTGGGCCATATTGGAAGAAGAATTGTCTTGGGCCACACATAAAATACACTAACACACACTAACGATAGCTGATGAGCAAAAAATTTTCATAATCTTTTAAGAACGTTTATGAATTTGTGTTGGGCCACATTCAAAGCCATTCTGGGGTGCATGTGGCCCATGGGCCATGAGTTGGACAAGCTTACTTTAAATGTTTCAAAATGGAATAAAGCACATAGCTCCCTCAAGTTCTTGAATTATATTGTGTATTTTGTGTGTGGGTATCACCATAGCTAATATATAACACGAGATGCCCAGTTTGATTTTTGAACAAATAAGGGACAAATAAAGGAACGGAAAACTTGATATTTTTATGGGGACCTCATCTTCTTGGTATTTTGAATTGTGGCAGATACTTGGTCCAGATTTTCCCTGATGATTATTTGCCTGATTATTTGGACTGCCAGAGGAAATCTCAAACTATTCATGGCCTATAAGAGTTAAACAGCAGGATTTTACTTTGAAGCTATTTAAGAAAGTCTCCAGCAGTATGAAAAACAGAACTTCGTACCACTAGGTGTGGATTCCTGTGCTATTTCTGGCAGAGGCACAGCTGCAGAAACCTCGGGACCTCGCAGCGTCACTCTTGGAAGGTTTCAGAACATAGTAATTGTGAGGTGGACCTTTGTCTGGGCTTCCTTCAATGAGTAGAAAGCTGTCAGGATACTTGTGAGTGGGAGGCCAGTAAAGGGAGGAGACGAAGGTCACTTTCAATACTTTAAAAAAATTCTTAGTGGAATTACTACTAAGTGATGCCTTACTTAACATCTGGGTTCTTCTAGCAAAACTGTCTGCCTGTGAACTGTAAATAATGATGCATGGATCTTCTCCAAGGTCTTTGTCTTTCTTTCTCTGTCATGGTTCACTTGATGGTCACTTGTCTCATCACCAATATTTATTGAGCATTTACTCATTCCTCAGCAAAAAGTGGGAATAGAGTTAAATAAGTTGGTCCAAAGTCAGGTTGGGACAGCAAGACTGTGAATATATAACAGGAGAACAAAATGATTTGTTATTAAGTATTGTATCATATAGATATATATTATCTATATGTGTAAATATTAAATAATCTAGTCTTACATAGATACATATTATCTATATAATAGTTTTCATGTTAATTATAAATGTGACCTACCTTCTCTTTTCTACCAACTTGCCTCAGATGGACCAGATCCCAAAAATGAATGAACTGACTTTACAAACTGCATTGTATCTTTAGAACTAACAGAACAGAGGTGGCAGTGGAACTGTGGGAACAGCCAGGGTTCAAATTTTGGGTGTGTAACTAACTTTGGGCAAATTACTGTGTCCCTTTTACTCCTCTATACAATGGGATTAATAAGAGCACCTACTTCATAGCATATATATTAATATATTAATAAATACACTAAATGAATTGATACATTTCAAGTATTTCGACCTATGCCTATGATATATTTAAAGTGCTCAAACCTGGGCCTGTTTGCTGTTATTTTTATATAAATGTAAAATATAAAATCCTGATTATTGTAAAGATGAGACTGAGAAAAAGCATATACAAATAATTTATCATTGATTGTGATACATCTCTAGGGCCTGAAAACTAGTAGCTCTGTTATTATGTGGGACTGGCACTGAGCCGGTAAGCACCAGAATGTCTGTACCTCTTCTGAGGGAGACTGCATTGTACCATTGTTAAGCGTTTTGAATATCACTCTGTGTATACTTACACATTTCTTATTATTAAGGTCCATTCCTGGGAAAGTGATTTCTTTTTTCTTTAAGGAATATGTAAAAACAGTAGAAAATTTGAGACTCTCTGACGTGATTATGGCTTTCTTTTTAATTGTTAAAGAAAACTTTGTTCTAATCAAACAATGTACATAAATATTATTATGTACTTGAACTTGATGGAAAAATAAGAATCAGTCTCAAGAGAGTTTGATACTAAGGTATTTTCTTGATTATAAAAGTATTTCTGTGATTGCCACAGGGATGGGGGTGGGGGAGGTGGGAGAAGGTGGTCAAAAGGTGCAAAATTCCAGAGGATGTGATATATGGCATGGTGACTATAGCTAACAATACTCTATTGTAGAATTGTAAGTTATAAATATTAACTAAATTTATTGTGGTAATCATTTATATATATATATATATATATATATATATATATATATATATATCAAATCATTATGTTGTATTCCTAAAACTAATGTAATGTTATATGTCATTTATAGTTCAGTAAAAAAAAATACCTTCATGGTTGACCAAAAAAAAGTATCTTCAGTTGTGTTAAAAAACAAAAAAAGAAAATAAAAATGCCTCTATTTTCAGGAAGATGAAAAAGAGGAAGAAAGTTACTATATTTCACATTCAAACACTGATGAAGATAAGACTGAAATTTCAGAAACAACTCATGATATAAATTCATCTTTAATACTTGAAGCACCCAAGGTATTTAGTAAATTTAGTTCCCATTTGAATGGTTACCTGTGAGTTAAAGACAAAGCTTGTTTCCACTCCCTTAGCTAAATAAATACAATTTAAATAATCCCACCTCTGTCTATATTATTATTATTTAAACTGAAAGCTTTTTCCTTTTGTATCACATTGCCTTCATAAGTGACATAGGCCAAGTGTATGGATTTTCAAAAAAACATACTTTCTTTTATACTAATATATTCTTAAAATTTTGAGGGTAGAACATATCTTTGAAAATAGACCTGCATTTAAAATCCTGTAGAAAACAGCTGTACAAAAGAACTTACTGAACACTTTCTGAAGAATAGTTATTAAGTCCAATTCTACTTTATACTTTAATTTTAGAAAGTATATTTTGAAGCCTTTTCTTATTTTTAAAATGTATTATGCTTATTTTGCTCTTTGCAGTTAGAGTTTGGTTTTGCTCTACTTGATAGCAACTCTTTTTGATATTCTTTGCATAATTTGTTGACAGTGTCACAAGCTGATGTGTAGTCCTATAATAACTATTATATTTTTATGGTGTAGACTTCTTTTTGTTAAAATTTCCTGACCACATGACATGTTCAAATATACCCTCTAAATGAAACTTTTTAAAAAATAAGTAGGTTGCAGTATTTGGTATACTGTATTAATTTAAAAGCATCACCACAGTGATGTTTAGCTGCAAGTCAGGAAGCAATGGGAAGGAGTAAATTCATTTCAGGACTTTATACTCAGTAGTACTCACAAATAGGACTTCAGTGTCATTGATCCTTTAGAACAAGCTTGTCCAACCCATGGCCTGTGGGCTGCATGCAGGATGGCTTTGAATGCAGCCCAATACAAGTTTGTAAACTTTCTTAAAACATTATGCGATTTTTCTGTGACCTTTTTGTATTTTTTTTAACTCATCAGCTATAGTTAGTGTTAGTGTATTTTATGTGTGGCCCAAGACAATTCTTTTTCCAGTGTGGCCTAGGGAAGACAAAAGGTTAGAACCCCTGATTTAGAAAGAATTTGGCCTAACCGCACAGCACCCGGAGCTCTTGAGAGTTAGATCGGAGGCTCAGCAGGTCCATATAACGCTCAGGCATTATCTAGGAATTCAGTAGCATTCCCATACACCTATGACTATTTAGCTTCAGTTGCATGTACTTGGTCTACTGAGTAGTGAAATATATAAATTAATTTAAAAGCATACTGCATTTCTTCTTCTTTGTCCTTTATTTTCAATGCAAATGAAAAAATCTATTTCTGTGGTATGGCATATTATAAAATAGCCCTACTCAAAGTAGTTGAGACATACCCCCCATATCTTTAGTTTGTAGAGAATGTTTTCTGAACCTGTGAATGCCGTAATTTCTGAGTCACATAAGCTTAAAAATCCTAACTTTTTAATTCTTGACTTTCTTAAGTAATAGTAAGAAGTATATCTGAATTTATCTGGTACTCTCTATGAGATTCATGAGTTAAATGTTCAGTGTAGCCGTTTAACAAAATTCCTGTTTCTGACTGAGAATTTTTAGGTGGTTAATGTATAATGAACCTATTAGAATTCTCATTCACCTTGCCAACGGCACATTTTGGCCTCTTATTTTGTTGTTTGTTACTTTTCTGGGTTGAGGGTTGTGTGGTAGTAAGCTTGTATTTCCCCTCTCTGTAATAGAGGGCTGTTGATGTTAACCATGCATTGGCATGTAAGAAAGTCATGGCAGTTATATCAGTGGTTAATTTTCTAGTTAATGTGTAGAGTGCAGCTTTAGGAAAGGTGTAGTTAAAATTTGTTTGCAACTTCTTATTTTACAGGAATTTAGAGATGAACCCTATTTCAGAGAAGAACTTGTGGACGAACCATATCTAAATTTGGGGAAGTCTTTCCACTCCCAACAAAAAGAGGTAGACAACAGCAAGGAAGCCTGGGAAATGCAAGAATTTCTGACTCCTAGGTTGCAGGAAATGGGTGATGAAAGAGAAATGCTTGTTGATGAAGAATATGAGCTATATCAAGATTGCTTGCAGTCCATGGAGTTATATCACTCCCCTCAAATTCAAGAGGCCGCTCCAGTTTCGTCTGTGAAGAAACTTTACTATGGTAACCAGTGGTTACATGATAGTGAACCACCAGAGCCTCAAGAAGCAAGGTCCATGATGAGTATGTATTCCCAGGAGACCCTGCAGTATGGCTACAACACTGAAAACATGGTAAGGGATTAGAATAGATGTCCCACATCCCCCCTGTGTCTCCCCTCCCTATCCCAGGCCCTAAGTCATGTAACTTTCAAAGAAACAAAATTTAGTGGATCTTTTCATAATTAACCATTTTTTTCCAACATGTACCTTACAGTGTATTGCTGTAAGTAAAAGTTCATCTTCTGTTTTATAAAACTTACAGTTGGAGTCACTAAATTACAGTTGCCTTGCTTCATATGCTTTTTGCTTCCTTTCTTATAGAGATGTTTTTCTCCTAATTACCTGTTTCAAGGAATAGTTCTCTTGCCATTTGTAATTTTTTTTATTCCCTCAGGGAGACATAGCTTATATTTCTCACACAAGTATATTTGTTAGAGAAAATCAAGGCAAATTACTTAAAAATACATTGTTGTCGGAATCTAGCTTATACACACTGTTTTCAGTATTATGTGTGATACAAAATAGAAACTACTGAACTCAGAAAATTATCTTTACATTTGTGATGTTGCCTATTTACAGTTTGGAAGGGAAGTATTCTATTTTAATAGGTTTATGCTTGCTATTAAATCACCAATAAACTATTTTTTATTGAATGAGATAACTGGCCACCAGTTGGAGTCTTTCATTAGACATATGTTTTAGTGTTTTATTTTTGTTTATTTATATCCCTCCCCAAATTAACTTCCAGGCAAATGAAAAGAAACTGATAAAACGATACACAATAGTATGTTCAGGTGTAGCATGGTGCTCCCCTCACTGAGGTTGACAACTTTCCCGAAGTGATGGGCAAAGTGTGCCTTCATTTGCTCTCACAGGACAAAAAGAGCAGGGCTTTTTCCTTTGCCTCCCTTAGAACTTTCTATCCATCTTCCTTTCTGCCAATTCAGCGTGTCCTTCTGCTATGCAAGGCAATGTACTAGATGTATTTATGGAACCCCAGAAGATCCCTGTATCAGAGGACTCTGGGCACATGTTTTGGGATTCTGTGACTAACACTTTGATAGAGGAATAGGTGACACAGAATCACCTGATATGTTGCCTTTGCTATTGGTGCTTTCTCTCTTTGCCAGTCCCACTTGTATATTTTAACCCTACCAGCCTGCTGTACTGATTTTTCGGTCATTTCCGAACCTGCCGCTAGACCGCTGTACCTAATTTTCGGTACTTTGCCTCGTACGTGAAAACAATGACTCCAAGTTCCATCTTATTCTAACCACTTGTTTGCATGTAACTAACATTTTTCTATATCATGTTGTTTTTTTCTCTTTAGTGCTCAGGAGCCCAAGTATAGGGGACAGTTAGGTTCAGGGCCTCAGGACTGGTAGGGTTAAGTGCTTGACTCCAAACAGAATATTCAGTTCTATGAAGCAAATTCTAATCACAAATTAGTGAATATTCACAAATACTTCCTTGTGGTTTTCTTCAATAAAATTTTCTATTTATCCAAATATAAGGCAACGGGAGATATAGGCTCATTTTAGTATGAGGTTGGACAATTAACTTTGTGAACTCATCCTAGAAAAGGTGCTACACACCTCATTGCTGTATATCATCATCACTACGGTCACCTTTGAAGTACTGTCTTTGAGAAGCTATGCACCGACACCAGCACCTAGTCCACCCTTCAAAGCAATTTTGGAACTGTTTTTCTGGAATGGTCATCAGAGTTGTCATGGTCCCCCAAATCTGACTATTTAGTTCATGAATTTGCCACTGGGCGCTTACACTGGCAGTACTGTACAAGTTATAACACCTTACCAAGTTGTTTGTACAGTGCTGCCAGTGGCAAGTTCACAAACTTAATTGTCAGATTTGGGCATGATGACAGCTCTGCTGGCCACTCCAGAAAAAGAATTTCCAAATTGCTTTGAAGGGTGGACTAGGTTCTTGCATCGGTGCATAGTTTCCCAAGGGAAGTACTTTGAAGGTGACTGACCATAGTGATGATGTCCAGCAATGAGGTATGTAGCATGTTTTCTAGGATGAGTTCATGAAATTAATTGTCTGACCTCATACATTTAGAGATACAGATGAAATAGTCAAACGTATATTCACAGTATTTACTTTATAAATTTAATTAAATGTTCATATTTTAAAATCTGTAAAATGTTTGTTTTTACCTAGTCTCATTTTTAATGGCAGTTTATTAAAATTCTTTTGATACATATTTGATGTCACTACATTATCCCTAGAGTCCCTTTTTTACTATTCAACATGGCTTGCCAACTACACTGTCTTCATTTCCATCTACATTGTTTGAGACACATTAATTTTTGAATCCATACTGTCAGTCAGAATTTTATCCTGATCTCAAGTACTCTTTTGCGCAACATTAGGTTTTGTAAAAATCCCTCTTGTAAGTTTATATTGATGATCTTCACAGTGTAACCACTTACTCTATTGTTTGTTAAAGTACTCTTTAAAAAGCTGGTTTATAACATATTCAGTGCTCACAGTTTGAGGGGAATGCATCCTAATTAATATATCTGTGTTAAATTTCCTAGCTTTCTGATTCTGTGAGGTAACCTTTATAGGCTCTCTAAGTTGGCATTGATTAAGATTGTTTCAACCCCAATGTGTCTTTCCTAAACAATATTTTATTTTCTTTAAATGATTATGTGTTCTTGTTCTGGGCATTAACTCTTTTTCTTCCTTTCCTATTCCCCAAAGTAATGACATTGTGGGGGAGGAAAAACCTTTTCCACTACCCTCCTAGATTGTCTTGCTGGAATGCTAGAGATTAAACTGACAAAAGACAGATTAACACGAAGAAAACAATTTATTAATTCCTGTGTCAGGCATACACATGGGAGAAACTCAGTCACGAGTAACTCCAAGTGAAGTGGTTAGAACTTAGGCTTATATAGCATCTTAACAAAAACAGTAAATTTATAGAGAATTGATAAGACAAAGAAAAGGGGGTTTAGACAGTTAGGGTTAACTATAGGAACGTGAATACATGAAGGAAATTGATGGAAGATAAAGGTTGTTTTAGTAAGGTTGATGGAAATCTGGGTTGTTTCTGTCTTTGGCTATTGTGAATAATGCTTCTATGAACATTGGTATACAAATATTTGTTTGGATACCCCAATTTTTTGGGTATGTACCCAGAAGTGAAATTTCTAGATCATGGGGTAATTCTGTGTTAAATTTTTGAGGAATCGTCATGCTGTTTTCCACAGCAGCTGCACCATTTTACATTCTTACCAGCAATGTATAAGTTTTTGTGCATGCTTACCAGTTCTTGTTTTCTGACTGCTTTTGTTTTTAAATAGATGTGCGGTATGCATCGTGGTTTTGATTTGCATTTTCCTAATTATTAATAATGGTGAGCAAGTTTTCATGTGCTTATGGGTCATTTTCAAATACTCTTTGGAGAAATATCTAATGAAGTTGTTTACCCACTTTTAAAGATTTGATTTTTTGGGCGGGGGGCTTGAGAATAATTATGCCTTCTTTTTTTCTTCCCTATTTAAGAAAAGAAAACAAACCTGAATTCATTTTTCTAAAAATCTAACTTATCATACCTAATATATTGAAATCTCAGATTCAGGTATCAATTCTGTTATTTCTTAGTTATATAATTGCCATTAACATTTTTAAAAATGTCCAAATTGTCCAAAAATTGCTATGAATTTTCTTCTTTTTAAGTACTCAGTGCCTACAGTCTCCTCCTTCCTTCTACACTTGATCTCAGCCAAAAGGCCGAGAAGCGATCCTCTTTACTTCCTTCTTTAAGAAATTGAGTATTTTATTCTAGGCAACTAAGTAGTCGTATTTGCTTTCTCACCCCTATTTAATATTTGAATTGAATTCTACGTTCCGTAGGCTCCGTTAGGTATCTAATGTAGTTATATACTTAGCTATATTTGTAATCTCGGGAAAATTCTAGCAGTATTCAGTATATCAGTTTATAGAAGTTCTTCTTTTACTATTGAACTTTGACCAATGTAACTTCATAAAGAAGTATGGACTATTGTAAAAGATATTATTAGCATTTTTGTTTTGAACAACCTAAATTTCCAACAATAGAGAATAACATAATGTTATTCACCTTAATTGAATCAAGGTATATATCCTCCTTGGTGGTCATAATGTTGTCATTTAATTTTATGCTTATGAAAGTTTTTTAAATGCTCATAACAAAATACTTCAGTGAAAATTATGTGTTTTGGAAGATTGTAACCTTGGAAAATCATAAAAGCAGGACAAGAGAAAAGTATAATAAATTACTGACTATGCTTATTTTTGATTTTAGTTTTGGGTAACTAGGTGTTCATCGGGCATATAAGAGTGATAAGGAAGGAATAGCAAAGGCTTAGAGCTATGAAAATGCACTAGATATTTTGGAATCAGCTGTTTAAATTGTGATCCAATATGATGTAGGATGTAGTGTGTATCAACCACTGACCTTGCTTGACTTGATATTTTATTTTCTATCTTGGTGAATGTTTAGGTAAATCTACTTACTAATTTTCAGAAAACAAATTCATTAAAAAATCCTGTGTTTGAAAAAAACAGCTTTTACTAGCTTGTGTCTTACAGATACTTAACTACCAGTATTTGTTACTGCTTACCACAGTATAAACTGTTACTGAAGAACTGTTTGCAGGGCCAGTTTTCCACTATCATTATCTGGTTTGAATAATATTACAGTGTTCCACACTTCATCATACAGTACTAATGCATTTCTGTTTTTCTTCCTCTTAAGATGAAAGAAAATTTTGGCATCGATTCCCTACCCTCCATACCCTCAAGTGAAGCAAACAGTCAACAAGGCAGATTTGATGATCTGGAAAATCTTAATTCATTAACAAAAAGCAGCGTGGAGTTAGGTTTGTGGTTTTTGTTTCTCATAAACACAAATTACACTATTGTGCAATCTTTCAGTTTTACTTTTGTGTGTGATGAATTTTACTGTCACATTTTCATGATGATATTTTGAATTTAAATCTGCTTATTAATTAATATGCTTCAAAATATCTGGAAGAATAACGTGGCTTATATTTCAACTAAGAACTTTCAGATTTTATTTTCTAAGAGAGCTACATTTTCTCTGCCTCATTTTGCTTTTAATTAGCAGTATGGATTAAAACTAAAACTAGTACCTTAAGCTGAATCTGAAATAAGTCTCTACTAATATATATTAAAATCTCTGATGCTATTAAGTGATACCGTTAGCTCATTGAATGGGGTTGTTAAATATTAATAAAGACAGGCATATTTTAAACATTCATGAAACATTTTTATAGCCATATATTATAGTCAATTTTGGTGCATTAATAACTTAGTTTCCATTAAAGAATCCTAAAAGTATCATGTCTCTCCCTGCCTCCCCCTAATATTGATTCTTAGATATTTTTGAAAACTTGACTTTAAAAAAATCATTTTTCTTCATCCAACACTGAAATATCAAATGTCATTATAATATTAGGATCCCTAGGTAAGACTGTTAAGTTCTTTCATAGCACTGGGATTTATAGAGCCATTGTTTAGGATTTATGCTGTGCTTCACTTGTTAAGACTCTACTTATAGGGAAAGTCTTTCTCTGTGGGCAATTCTGGTGTTGTAAGGTAATATGCTGTGAGGGGGAGAAAGAGAACTAGAGAAAATTGTGTGACAGTTTTATATAAATTTAGCATGCTATTTAGTTAAAATCCAAAGACTGGAATGCTAAATGGTAAAGATTGAAGGCATCTATGACATGATAACAATTGTCAATTCCCTGTGGGTCAAAAAAGTTAATTTTAAATATCTAAGGTTAGATGAGTCTCTCCAATTTTTCATGATGTGTAACTGATTGTGATTAGGGAAAAAAAATGGGACTTTTTTCACCAAAAATCTCCCAGTATACTATTTTTTTTTTTAATTCAGCATAATTTTCTGTAGTTTTCTGACTGTTAAATACTTAGAGAAGATTTATGGCACAAATGAATACATAAATGAATAGGCCATATCTGTTTGATTACCATTGACACTTTATAGCAGTGTCAGTACTATTTTGGATCCAGTAATTTTTGGTTGGGAAGGATTTAACTATGTGTTACAGGATGTTTAGCAGCTTCCCTGCCTTTAACCCAAGCTGTCAGTGGTACTCTCACCAACTGTCATGATCAAAATCAGAATATCTCTAGACATTGTCAAATGTCCCCTGGGAGGTAAAATTGTCCCTGATTTGAAACTACAGATGCCTTATACTGTCAGGATTAAAGGGAAGAAAGTAGATATGTGGGGTGGGTATTTATGGGGTGGGGCAGTAGAATTGGGAAGCTTATAGGGAAAGAGATATTCTCCTCATGGGATGTTCCAGTTCCCCCATGAGCCCTGCTCTGTATATCATCTAGGTCAGCAGGCCCCAACCTTTTTGGCACCAGGTATCCATTTCATTGAAGTTTTTCATGTACAGGAATCAGGGGTGGTATAGTTTTGGGATGATTCAAGCGCCAAATTCAGCTTAGTTGTCACCACTCACTTACAAGGTTTTGATATGAGTCTGCAAGCAACTGATTTATTATGATCTCTGTGCAGTCAAACCTCTCTGCTATTGTTAATCTATATTTGCAGCCGCTCCCTAGTGCTAGCATCACCACCTCAGCTCCACCTCAGATCATCAGGCATTAGATTCTATAAGGAGTGCTCAACCTAGATCTCTCTTTTGCACCATACACAAAACAGTTCGCACTCCTGTGAGAATCTAATGCCTCCGCTGATCTGACAGGCATTGGGCTCAGGTGGTAATGCAAGCGATGGGGAGCATCTGTAAATACAGACAAAGTTTCACTCACTTGCCTGCCACTCACCTCCAAATTTAGTTCCTCTGCCTTCTGCTGCCTGTATGAGTTTCCTATGATTGTTGTAACAAATTTCACAAACTTGGTGACTTAAAACAATAGAAATTGATTCTCTCAGTATTCTGGTGGCCAGAAGTCCTAAATCAAGGTACTATGCTCCCTGTGAAGTCTCAGTGAAAGAATCTCTTCTTTGCCTTTTCCAACTCCTGGTGGTTCCAGCATTCTTTGGCTTGTATCTACATCACTCCAATCTGCTGCCTTCTTCCCATGGTCTTTTCTTCCTATCTATGGTTTCTCTTCTGTCTCTTTTAAGGACATCTGTCATTGAATTTAGGTCCCACTGAGGCAGTACAGGATGGTTTCATCTCAAGATACTTAATTACATCTGCAAAGAACTTTTTTTCCCAACTAAGGTCACATTCATAGGCCCTATGGCATGGATTTATCTTTTAGGGTGACACCATTCAACCCACTAGACTTCCTTAATTTAATACTTCACAAGGCCCTGGGAATTTATTTTCAGAGATCGTAGCCTTGGGAATGAAGCTAAACTTAGACTTGTCCTCACTAGAAAAACATTCACAACTACATGCTGTTAGGAAAACGTTTTAAGAACCTCCAGAATGCTATGTGGCAGGCACGAGTATTTGGATTAGTGCTAACCACGGGTGAGCTGAGAAATTACTGATACAGAGTCAGTACAGATTTCTGCAGCATACATACTAAGTTAATGTTACTCAAAATTTCATTTTGCTCTTGAGAACCCTGACCAGCAAATAGCAGACTGTTTCAGTCCCAGGACCCTTAGTACTAAGAAGTTAACCTGCTGTGTTTGTTATCATGCAGCTCCCCCAGGCTTTTCCAAGCCTCTCCATTTCCTTAACTGTAAAATGAAAGATTTGGGCTAAATACTCTCAAATCTTTAGTTCTTTGATGACTTTTTAGTAACAATTTAAGATGTATCTATGAACAATTAATTTAAAAATTGTTTTTTGAGAACCTATGTGTAAAGGGCTATTCTTGACCTTATACTTAATCCAAAATTACCCTCAAGGAGCCTGTATTCCTCAGAGGCTGTGAAATCTGCAAGTTAGCATAATTAATAATGTAAAGCATACAAGATAAATTTAAAATCAATAATGCATTTACTGTTATAAAATTTGAGATTTCAGACAGAAAGTACCATGTTTTAGCATGTATAATGTACCCCCACGTTTTTGGCCCAGACTTTCAGGGGAAAAAAATCTTTTGTTTTAGTTTTTTAATTCAAAATTTTATTTGTTTTGTTTTATTTTTGTATTACAAAGGAATTTTAGCATTTATTTCTTAACATAACTCATATGAAATGTAAAACTGAAAGCAACAAAGAAACGTAAACACATGGACACAGTCAATAGTTTAGTGGTTACCTGAGGGTAAGCGGGGAGGGGCTGGGAGAGGAGGGAGGGGAAGTCAAATATATGGTGATGGAAGGAGAAGTGACTCTGGGTGGTGACAACACATAGATGGTGTAATGTAGAAATGTACACCTGGAACCAGTGTAATCACCAGTGTTATCCCAATAAATTTAACAATTAAAAAATTATCATATTTCAAGGATATTATTTTGGATATGGATATTGTTAATGATTTCTAGAGTTATACTTTTAACTTACAAGCATAAATAAAACAATTAAAAACACTTATATAGATAGGAAATTAGTACTGTTATATAATGCACATCCTTATTTTTGCCTCACAAATTTGAAAAAAGCACACATTAACACAGCAAAATGCAGTAGTTCTCTTTCCCAATCTTTGACTGCCCCTGCCTGGAGTATGCCTCCGATGAACCCTGGATGAATTTGTCATTGCACCCAAGAGTCAGGCACTCATGTTCATTTACTTGCTGGTCTTATACTATAAACTAAGCTTCTGGAGGGCAAGGCTTATCCCTAATTATGTTACCATAGCAGGTGCTCAAGAAATGGTTGTTAATTAGAAAGTGATACGCCACTCATGAGTGTTATTCAACAGCGTATCAATTCACCCCCTTTGTGTTTCAGTTGTTAAGCTGTATAGTAACTGAATCTCTTCTACCCAGGTTTTTATTGCCTTTATTTTGTTGACCATTGTATTCTTGCACCTCATTGAACATAAACCTTTTGAACATTTTCCCCATTCCTTTCCTGTAAGCATTAACTTCCATTTACCCAGAACATTTTTTTTTTTAAGTTCCTTGTTTTTCTAACCTTTGTGTTCCTGTTAGGGCCATTACCTAACAACTGTGCAGGTCCTCGAGGACTTGATTTGTTTTATGGGCTTCTGGGTACTGTGGAGGACTTGGCAAACAGCTGTAATGTGAAACTGTGTCAAGCACTGTGAGAGATGAAAATGTGGGCCTGAGCACTGCCAAGGGTCTGTGCACGAGGAGGAGGGCAAAGGGTCTGGGCAGCCTTTATGTGAAGCAGGTAATGCAAAGTTTTAAACAAACTGCAGCAACCTGTGAAACCCAATGCTGTAACTTAACAGGCTGCTTTTACAGGCATAGCTGGATGGGAAATAGCTCTGCAAATAGACCTAGTTTTCTGTTCTTAAAACTCTGGTTTTGAGGTTCTTGCCAGAATCTCAATCCCACCCTGGGTCTCCCCTCAATGGGGAGGAGGCAGAAATAGGCAGAGCTAGAGCAATGGGGCAATGATATAGACTTGAGTGCTTTGCAGGAATGTTGGCCCCTTTGGGTGGGATGAGGGTTGCCTAGGGATGGGGGAAAGGCAACAGAGACTTCCTTTAATGCCACCTGAGCATCCCAGTTATCCTCACCCCCTCATCAGTTTCTGTTGCATTAGCAACTGATTAAATTCTGATTCCAACATTTCTAAAGATAAAAGCAGAAGTACTAGTGAGTGTACTAGAAAATTTGTTCAATATGAAGAAGTGGAGAGTTTAAGTGATGCTTATAGAAAAGGTTTTAGAAGACTATGTCTCTCAATCAGAGATTATTTCTAGGTTTCTGATAAGCCAGATTGCCACAATGTGCTATAAATGTATGGATTTAAGGAAGGCATTTGATACACAATATTTGTATAACATGATAAAGAAAGATTGGCTAGAAATTTATAATAGATTGGATATAATGGATACTGAGGGATATCTGAAGAGTAATGGATTTATGCCAATGTGGGTGCAGATCTCTAAACATGTGCCATAGGACTCTATGCATTAGTTATTCTTTTTTTCAGTAAATGGGAAAATGACACAAATGGCATATCGAGTAAATTTTGCACGTTCTAATTGTAAAATTACTTAGACTGTGACTTCTCCCATCTATAAAATACAGTTGCTAGTATCTTTTCTCCCTAACTTATAGTTTGATATGAGAAATAATTAAGGTAACAAATGTAAAAGAATTATAGAATTTATAAACAAAGACCTTTTAAAAATGTAAGTTTTTGGTTACTGGTTATTCTATGGTATTATTTTTTAAAGTCAGTGAATGTTAGAGTGCCTGCAACTGAGACAACCTAGGCTGATAAAGGAAAATTTGTAGTAAAATTAGAATAACATCACAAAGGGGACTCTTTTGATAAAACATTTACATTCCTGAAATGTCATCTTTTCAGTGAGGCCATCCTCAAAATTATAATTCTATTCTACTAAGCAATTCCTATCACTCTTCTTTGCTCACCATTTTTCACCATACAACTTGTCACCACCTGACATGTTAAATGTTTTACTTATTTACTTTAGTATAAGTAAGTCCTCTACCTGGAAGGGGCCTGCCCGTAGCAGGCGCCCCTAACTATTTGTCAAATGAATGAGGATGAATGAAAGCATCTTGTATTCACTATCATCTGGATTTGCTCTTCAGGTGTAAGGATTCCAAATGATGTCCAAGGTCCTGGTTTGCTTGTTGAACTTCCTGCTATGGCACAAACAAGGGAGCAAGAAGATTTGCCCTTATACCAACTCCCCAGGACTCGAGTTGTTTCCAAGAGCTCGGCATACACAGGAATGTCATCTTCTAGATATGCCACGGATGCATAGTATGATCTTATTTCTTTTTGCTTTTATTTTTATTAAAAAAACAAAACAAAACAGTCATGGTTATGGTGAAACATTTAGAAAATACAGAAAAATATGAATAATTATGAATAAAATCTATTATACTATATTAGGTAACTATGAGAATTCCCCATATATAAAATTGTACCATATATACAATTTTGTATTTTTACAGTTGTGTGCCCAGTGGATTACATAGACTATTTGCTTAGAAAATGGGAGGTTAATTAAGAGTTTAACAATTAAACAAGACGTACTCAAGAACAAATGAGAGACTAGATTTAAGACTTAGAGAATCCATGGGAATTGCTGACTGGTAATGTGTTGAAAGTGAGAAGAACTGGTTGAGGATGACTCATGTTTCTGGACTGGGAAACGAAATGGATAGCGAGACCATTAATTCTTTGTCATAAGATTGTAGGAGCATGCACAGGTTGGAAGGGAAAATAATGAGTTCTGATTGAGACATGTTGAGGGTTTAAGTAGCTATCGGACAGAGTGAAGTGGAGTCAATTAGATGGGTGATTCTAGACATTAATGTTGAGGTCTATTCTGAATGGATAATTGGGTGCAAGAACAGTGAAACTCCCGGGCTTGAGTAGTCATCCAGAGGAAGCTCAAACAGTAAAAACAGCATAGGCCCAAAAGTGGAGTCCTGCAAAGCAGTAATGTGAAAGGCATGACTAAAGAAAATTGTGAAGTAGAATGAATGAAAGGTAGAAGGAAATTAATGAACTAGAGGTTGACATAGAAACCAAGGGAAGAGAGAGCATTTTAATAAAAGGATCATCATGGACTATGTTTACACCCTACAGGAAGGTTAAGGTAGATAAAATAGAAAAATGTTCACCGGGCTTGGCCACATGGCCCTTGGTAAGCACAGAAAAGTTTCGTTAGAATGGAAATTAGACAGTTATGGGTTGAGAATTGAAAAAAGGTCAGAAATTGGACATAGTAAAAGTAGCACCCCCGCCCCCCCGCCATCTGGAAAAAATCCAGCTGTAAATACCTCTGTTTTTCATATTACATGGCTGGAGAGATACTTTCTGGACAACCCTTGTATATATAGTGTATGTATCTTTCTGAGAAAGATCCAGAAAAGGAATATGGAAATGCTAGAAAGGGAGTGGTTAAACATAGTGGCTGGAGAAGGTAGAGGGAGAGGACATTGTACACCTAGAGAGATTAACTTCCGATACTTTGATAGGAGGAAGTTCACCTCCTCCACAGAGATGCCAGGAATGCAAAGAAAGTACAAACAAGCACAGGTACTATTTGTACACAAGGGCAGGAATCCAAAGCAGTTCTTGTCCAGTGACCTTGATATTTTTTTTTCTGTCATTAAGGAGAAAAGCTATTTACTAACAGTGATGGGACGCTTGTAAAGTGGGCATTAAAAGGAGAGGTGTCTGAGTAGAGAGTAACTTTTGGAACAAGGGGAAGAGAATAATGGCTTTGTGGTGGAAGGGAGTTTACAAAAATACCAGTCCCCGCTTTTCCACCTTCCCGGAGAGTGAGAGCATGAGTGTTGCCCACTGGAGTGTAGAATCTGTGGCGGGGAACCGAAAGCTGTTGAGAGAACAGAGGCCGTTGGAAGAACATTCCGTGACGGGGTTAGGATGTGGAGTGGCTTCTTTACTGTTCGAGGAGAGTCCATGGAGTGTGGTGGGTTGTTCAGCTGGGTGTGCTGTGGGGGTGGGGTATGGGAGCTGGAGCAACATCTGAAGGAGAAAACAGACTGGTGCAGCGCTGAGTACAGGGGAGTAGAAGTGAACAGAGGACTTGGAGGTATTGGCAAAGCTTAACAGGAATGAGCGATAGGACAGGATTAGTCGGCCATAATATTTTTATTACAGCCTTAGTCCAAGAGGGCTTTCCTGTTGTTAGATGATATCAGCACAAAATGATATCATGACCTTTGCTTAGAGTTTTAGATAGAAACTTCATAAGAAGGGTTCCCCTGTGCTTTTGCATACCACATCTATGGAAAGCAAAGACACAGCTAGGCCCAACTGCTTGGAGAACACTGGGGTGGCTTTTCACTTAGCAGAAGTGGACCATTGTGCAGAAGGGGAGGTGCTGACAGGCCTGGTGCCCTAACCAGCTCCTGGAGAAATGGACAGTGTTAAACAGGCAATGGGTTTGTTTCTCTAGGCGAGATGCCCAGAAGTACTGGAAGAGTTAGGAATGTATTTTATGCCTTTTTATGTGGTCAGATTACTTTTCAAGTGAGACAACTTTGTCTTTTAAATTTCCCTTGTGCTTAGTGTTAATGATTGAATCTGACTGAAGAATTCAGAAATGGGGCTGCCTCTCTAAAGCTATTAAACTGTTAACTGTAGAATTGGAAAAGATCTAAACAAATTTCCAAGCCCACTCCTCCTTCCTCACACGAAGAGGATGAAATGAAATATCATTCGTGTCTAACGCAATCCTCCCAGCTTCAGAGCAGGAAGATATGCTTTACTGCTATACTATTGCTTTTTCTTCTAAAGTGAAGACTTCAGCAAGCCAATTTCTTATGTGGGCACAGGCATTTAAGGGCTCCAACCTAACTTTGTCTTAGGAGATCAGTCTTGCAAAATTAAAGTTTTTTTTTTTTCTTTTGGCTTGCTTGCGTAGATTCAAGATATATTTAAATCTCAGCAGGTTCTAGAAGAGTTCCTGTAAATCATATTACCCTTTTTAATCTTTTAGAGCATACTCCATGGAGTTAGGGTCATAGGTGAATATATATTGCCACTCAGGAGCCCTCCTGAGTAATGTGTAGATTCTTTCGGAAGACAGTCTTTCATATCATCAGGGTGTCATAAAGTGCTAAATGTTATTTTAGAGTTTCTTCTTTGCATTAACGTTTTTGTAGGACTCAGCAGAGTTAATTTAATATGCACTGTGCTTTTCCATCAAGCCGACTTATGTTTGGAGGCAGGGCTAGTATTAAGAAATTAGGTGCACCTTAAAAGTGGAGTTCTCTGTGAAGGGGACTGTGGGAATGCAGACTATGATAACTCTGGAAGGAGTCCAAGTGATTTTGATCCAAGTATCCTTCTCTCTATTCTTAAGATAACTTGAGATCATGTCTTCAGAACTCACTGGGTTTTAGTCTTTTTCTAACTCATCTCTGTCATCACCTGCTACCTAAAGACGTATGGGTGTCCATAATGGGGAACATTCTCCTTTCTTAGACTAATAGCAGATCTGCAGTATAGGTATAAAGTGGGTGCTGTTCAAATTTTTTCCTCTGTTATTTATAGCTACATGACCCTGAGAAGGTTTCCCCTGTGTTTATACTTTCTCACTTATAAAGTTGGTAGTTCTACAGATGACATGATAGAGAATATAAAAGGCTTCATATGATGCCTTGCACATAGAAAATGTTTACTGAAAAGTTGGCAGTAATGCTAGATGACAATGATGGACTCATAGGCCCTGAGGTATATCGAGGAGAGTATTCATTGTTGCTGAGTTTAAAAAAAAAAAAAAAAAAACACTCAAGGATTATAGGGTTTTGTTTCTTTGTTTTTGTAATAAAATAGGGTCACCTCACAATAAGTAAAACAAGGTGTCAGAGGCTAATGCCTTGGGAGGATGATGAACTTGGGATACAAGGCATATTTAAAATTGAAAGAAAAAAAGTTTATGTTGTAGGTATAATAGGATATAAATGAAAAGAAATAGTTTCACATATTTGCTACTTCGTTATGAATGTGAGAGGTAGAATAGGAGGTGGGGTGTCATAGTTGGGGAAAGGATTAAATGAGTTTATGTTATACTTTGAGCTCCTAATACAGTTCTTGGCATTTGGTGCCTTCTAAATAAACTGTGGCTATCTAATAGTCTCACGTTTGAGATAAACTGCCAAAAATTATGTGTAAGTTTTGGATGTTGGTAAGAGATAGGATAAGGGAGAAAAGAAATATGTGCATTTGAGAGAGAAGTACTCTGGAAGGTTTCGGTTGGGAGGAAAAAAGGGAAGAGGTTTGCAGTATAATTCTGTTGCAGCTGTTGTCCATACTGCAAGTGAAGACAAATATGAAATATTAGGACAGGAGATACATAGGAATATTACACTAATGCTTTTGAGACTGTATTTAGATCTTTGATTATGTATCCAGGCTGTACAGAAGGCAAAAAAGAGAAGTAAAGTTGACCTAAGGAAGCAATTTACCCTTTATGGCTTGAACACAATTTCACATATTAATGAAATGCACAAATTTTAAGGAACAGTTTTTTAAATTTTGATAAATATATCCATTCATGTTACCAACAGTCCAATCAAGATACAAAATATTTCCATCACCCCAGAAAGTTGCCTCCTGCCCTTTGGCAGTGTCTTGCCCCAGACAACTACTAATATGACTTCTGACACTATAAATTATTTTTCCTGTTCTACTATTCATGTAAATGTAATCATACAGTATTTTTTGTGTCTGTCTTTTTTCATTCAGCACCATGTCAATGCTGTTCTAAACTTGTCTAATGTAAGGGAATGTCTGATTCTTTATGTATTCTCGTATCAGGTAATAATTTGCTTTGTAACCTCAAAGTCATAGTGTAACATCTGTATAAGTAACCTTACTAGTTTGGAAAACACTAGTGTCCATTCTCCCTGGGTAAAGAGGCAAAAGAAATATTGAGATGATCACAACCATAACTCTTCCTGCTTACATCATTTTAAGGAGCTGAGTTTACTTGACTCTCTTGTGGCTTAGTATGTAGAAATTTTGTATGAAAAAAACGCATATTGAAAAGGAAAGTTCACAATGGCTACCTGGATTCATCTGACTATTTTATGATGTTAAAATTTTTACTTGCAAAGTGATTGTGTATCTTGTCAAGTCTTACTATTAATATCTACCTGTTCACTAATGAGGTACTGCATCTTTCCTCCCAAATCTGAAAAGAATGATAACTTTGGGTATTTGTAAAAATGTCTGAAATAAAAAGGGTTGTTTTTATTGGACGGTTAAATTTTTTTGCAGGGTGGAGGGTGGGGGCTGGTTATAAAATTGGTTAGATATACGAGGTAATTTTCAGTGAAGATTTGAGATTGTAACAGATTGAGTTATTGACCATGTTTAATCACAGTACAAATTATAAAATTTGAAGTTAGAAATCCCCTGTTAAAGTTTTAAATATGTTTTGAAGATTTACATCTTAATATGTGTAGTCAAAGTATTTTCTTTTCTCCGTTACATTTTATTTTGGGTTAAAAGGTATATGTATTCATCAATGTAAGGTGATTACATTAGTTTGTATAGTTGCTCATCTCCTGTGGCTATTTCCAAAACAAATCACACTATCTGGATAAGCTTTTGCAAATTTTATCTCTCCTCAAGTATGAAATAATTTGATTGAAATACAGGGTCCAACAGAAGTAATGCCCTTTTTTATGAGCTGGTAATCTGTACTAAATCTCTTATTACCAAATCATAAACATGTAATTCTGTAACATAACAATATTTTAACTACTTATAAAAGGGCATTACTTCTGCCATACCCTGTGTGTGTTTAAGTATACCAACTTCCTGAAGAAAGATAAGATGCTTTGAAAAAGTCAGTGAAATTGGAAAAGAACAAAGAAGCTGCACCTCTATGTTCACTGCAGCACTTTTTATCATGGCCAAGATATAGAAGCAAACTAAGTGCCCATCAATAGATGATTGGATAAAGAACTTGTGGTACATATAGTATACCTTGGAATATTACTTGGCTGTAAAAAAAAAAACAACAAACCCTTACATTTGTGACAACATGAATGGACCTGGAGGGTATTAGGCTAAGTGAAATAGAAGAGAGAGAGAGAAAAAATACTATATGATCTCACATATATGTGGAATCTAAAGAACAAAATAAACAAAAACCAAAACAGAAACAGACTCAGATGCAGAAAACAAGCTGATTTGATGGTTGTGGGGTTGGATGGGAGTGGGGTTGGAGGCTGGATAAAAAATGTGAAGGGATTAGGAAGTACAAATTGGTAGTTACAAAACAGTCACGGGATGTAAAGTACAGAATAGGAAATATAGTCAATAGTATTGTAATAACTATGTATAGTGCCAGGTGAGTACTAGACGTATCAGAGTGATCACTGCATAAATTATGTAGATACCTAACCCCTGTGCTGTACACCTGAAACTAATATAAAATAACATTGAATGTCAACCATAATTGAAAAAAGAAAGCCAGTGAGTCTTTTCCAACAAAATAATATTTTTGTTACACACTTTATCTAAAATTATCTATATTTTAGATAATTTTCCCCTTAATATGTATGTGAAAGCCAGCAGTTTAGGATATTTTTTATTTTTACTTTTTTAAATAGAAAAACTAATAGCTTATACTGACATTAAAGCTTGGCTTCCATCTCATTTTAGGTTGTTTTTTAATTGAATTTAATTTCTATAATGGTAGTATATATGTACCATAATAAAAACACATATGTGATTTTTTTTTCTTAATGCCAATTATGAACTGTTTTTGTTCACAGCACTTCTGACACCAAATGTGTGAGTTTTTTCCTCCACCCAACAACCAATTCTCTGATTCTTTGGACACTAGTTGGGTGTCCTACAATTCAATTCACTTCAGACACTAACCACTTTGAGTTAGTGAAGGCCCCACAGGGTAAGGGGTCAGTCTTACAAGACTGCCCCTGACTTTAGATGCCAATTGCAGCTGTACCCTGACCAACCAGCTTTCAATTGGAAGTTCCCATGACCCCTTCCTCAGGTTTGCAGAGATGGCTCACAGAACTCTGGAAAGCAATTTACTTACTATTACTGGTATATTATAAAGGTTACAGCTGGGGAATAGCCAAATGGAAGAGAGGCATAGGGCAAGGCATTAAGGGGAGGTGGGGGTGGGGGTGGACAAGACTTCCGTGTCTTCTCCGGACACATCTCCCTCCCAGAACCTTGATGTATTCCTGGAGGCTCTCTGAACCTTGTCTTTTAGGCTTTTTTATGGAGGTTCCATTATGCAGGCATGATTGAGTACATCATTGGCCATTGGTGAATAAACTTAATCTCTAACCCCTTTCTCCTTCCCAGAGGTGGGTCTGAGGGTGGGACTGAAAGTTCTAACTCTAATTGCTTGGTTATTTCCCTGTCGGCAGTCCCATCCTCAAGCCATCTAGGGTCCTACCAAGAATTACCTTGTTAGCATAACTCAGGTATGGTTGAAAGGAGCTTGTTCTTAATAACAAAAGATGCTCCACTGAGGAAATTCCAAGGTTTAGAAGCTCTATGTCAGGAGCCAGGACAAACACCAGGTACTTATTTCTTATCACACTTATCTTATTATCACATCTATCACGATTTGGGGTACAAGTGGAAAATGGAGAGGAGGAAGGTTTCAGTTTTGGTTTAGTTTTTAGTGTTCAATCTTTAATATTTATTTAAAAGGGAATTCTAAAATACAACACAGCATGAAGATACTCCTTGCAGTAATGCCCGTATTCCAAAAAACAGGATATCATCTAAATGTATAACATTTGGGATAGCAGATAAATTGCATCAGTTACCACAGACTATTAAGATGCTATTAAATAAAAAGTTATAAAGATTATGATAGCATGTGGGGAAAACTTTGATACAAAAAATGAAAAATTTGCAAAGGGAAATGAATATTGGTTGAGCCTCAGCTAAATGCCAGTCTTATTTATTTCTTGTTACTATTGCACAGGATAATCAAAACATGAAAGTTTATATTGTGATTACAACTATCCAGTGAACATATATGCACATGTGCCAAGAATAATAATGTGGTATGTTCAAGTGAACACTTAAATTGGTGAAATCACAGGTATATCATTGAGGGATTGCACTCAAATTTTCATAAACAGAAACCCCTCAGTGTGGCTTACCAAAAAGATTATTTTTTTTTCACGTAAAAAGTCCTAAAAAGGTGGTTTGTCAGGGTTAAACATGTTCTCCCATTCTCTCTGATGTCCTTAATGTATTACTTTAGTCCTCATTGTTTCTTTATTTTAAAATGGATGCTTCACAACCAATATCATCTCTTCCTTCTAGGCAAGGGCAAGGGCATAGAACAAAATGATTCTCCCTCCGTTTAATGAGTTTTCCTGGAAATCTCATCTGGGGACTTTTGCTTCCATATCACTGCTTTGAACTATGGCACACAGTTACCATTAGCTGAAAGGGAGTCCAGAAAATGTATTTTTTTAGAGCTGGGCATATTGCCACCTGGAATACAAGAGGGGTTCTGTTGGTAAAGGAGAAAGGGAGAGAGGACGTTAGATAAGTAACCAGCAAATATATGCCAAGCTATTTCCCTCAGAATGCCATGATGCTTTTAATCATAAAAAATAGACTGGCTAAGGCAAGAAGGCCATCTGGTAGTGGGTGACACATTAATGAACCCCTAACAGTCTGGGTTTCTTAACTGAATTTTGGAATGTCTAGATTCTTTCAGCTATCTCCTTTTCACTCAGCCTAAAACCGTTATATCTTAGAAAGCCTGTAAAGTGCCAAATAGGTGGACTTTTGCCACACTTTATAGGACTTACTTTAGAGTTCAGAGAATAGTGGAGCATTGCAACAGTGCAGAAAGAAAGATGAGGGTGCTGTGAAGAGGTATAGTATGCCTCTGCCTTCTCTGAGCCCCCGTTCCTCCTGTGGAATACAGTAATATGACCTGCTATGCTTACTTCACAGGGTATTTGTGAAAATGAAAGAGGCAGTGCCCACATTTTTGTATGGAGTAACACAATTTAAAAACTCATACATATTTTTTCACTTGGTGGTCCAAAATCACACACCAATTTCGTGGCACAGGTTAGACTGGAGCTAGGACTCCTGCCACCTCTTCCGAATGATAAACGCATGTCTCTATCCTAATAGCACTACTTTTATAACTAACTACTCTGTTATTCAGCATTTTATGTTATCCAGGTAAGTAGTTCCATGCTAACATAACTTGATGGGTGAAAGTATGGTGGTGGTAAGTGGGAGGATCAAGTTAGATAATAAGTAAATCTCTCTGTAAACAGGAAAGTGCTGTATAACTACACAAATTATTCATGGGACACAAACGACAGGGGAATTATGGTTAGAGTGACATAAAAATTTAGCAAGAGAGATTATGTTTACTGACTGTTTAGCCATTTATGTTGGTTTATACTGGACTATTCTCTTAGCTAGTCGGTTGATATCAAGTTTTAAGGAATATGTTTTATAATATATGTAAATTTATAAAGAAACAAATGTTTCTTTATCAAATTATACAAAGCAAACATACTCTTTTTTTTTGAAATAAGCATGCCACCAATAAAAGTGTTTATAATAATTCCATGATTTTCTAGTGCTAGGCAGAGTTGAACCTTAAAACAATATATTTTTGTTTTGTATGGACATTTAACTATTGATGTAAATATTTTAAAAGCTTAAAATTAAAAACTGTTTATGTATAGATTGTGTGATTTCAAAACTTTCCAAGAACCTTTAACAATAAGAATATGTCTTATAAGTTGTGTGTGTGTGTGTGTGTGTGTGTGTGTGTGTGTATACACACTCGTATATACACATATGTGTATTTTTCCCCCTTTCTCTTTCCTTAGTGAGTTACCTGAGAGAGAAGAAGGTGAAGGAGAAGAAACCCCAAACTTCAGCCACTGGGGTCCACCAAGAATGTATGTTGCTGACACTATTGACTTTCTTAATAGGAGAACACAATCAATAACTTTTTTCTTGAACTTAATAGTGCCATTCAGTTATTTTCTATCTATTGAGAAATTGCTATGATTCACATGTAGGCTGGCCTAAATTTTAGTTTTATTATGTCTTACCTAGAAGTGTTTAGCCAGGCAAAATGATTATAACCAGTATTAAGAAAATCTTTATCAGACTCTTTCAGAGAAAGCAGTTTACAAATAAATGTCCATCTATGATATGATGGGCTAAGTATAGTTTATCATTGCATTACTGAGCAGAGCAGGTAGGGCTGCCTTGAACACAGTAAAGCTTCTTTATTTATAAACAACAGTAGTTGAGCCTTCTATCATATATCAATTTATCTCCACCCTCCTGACCTTGTATTAGTCCAAGTTTGTGCCTGGTTTGAGCTGACAGAATGTGTGGGCCCATCCTCCCTTGGTTACTCACATAATTTTGTATAGTCATCAGGGCTCTACATTATTGAGGCTGTAAAAGTCTTCTTAGCTGCTCTCTCTATTCCTCATGCATTATTAATTCCACCATGAGGAGCTATTTCCTGAGCTACTTTTTTATTTGCGTTAATTATTGGCCACATCTGTGTACTTTGGGCAAAATTCGTAGTATTTAGAGGGGCAAGTTTTATTTCATACTTTTTACAAATGACATGGAGGTATGAAGACAAGAAATTCATCCTACCTTAGGAGCAGATAAAATCTGCCCTCCACTTGAAGAAACACAGGTTTAACTTGGAAAATGAGTCTCTCAGTGACAAATTTATTTTACACTGAAAGTCTGCGCTTGGTGCCAAAAATGATACATATGACATTCTCGATGTTCTACTCATTTGTTATTTCCTCAATCTATTCTTTGCTAAGGTTATGGATATAGATGAAAAGGACTAATCACAGAAAACATATTGTGGTAGGAGATAGGAACATTGAGGCTGAGCTAAATCTCTCAATCTTAAGTTACATTTATTGTTCTAGAAAATTATTTTTTCCAGAATTTAAACTTTTATATGTGCCATGAATTATTGATAATGTCTTATAACTTTAGAACTATAATAGGTACAAGTTCTGTAACATGTGTAATAATATACTTAGAAAATGTATTTACGTACAATATGAGTCACAAGGATATGGTACAAATTGAACACTTACAGTGACAGTCCAACACATTAAGTTAACTTACTCATGTGTAAATTTTGCGTTTTTCTTTTCACAGTGTTGAGATTTTTAGAGAACCCGACGTGTCCCTTGGTATTAGTATTGTTGGTGGACAAACGGTTATAAAACGCCTAAAGAATGGAGAGGAGCTTAAAGGCATATTTATCAAGCAAGTTTTAGAAGACAGTCCAGCAGGAAAAACAAATGCTCTTAAAACTGGAGATAAAATACTTGAGGTAAATAATGTTAAAATTCTGTTTTTGTTTGAAATATACTATAAAACAGTAAAAGCCAGGAGTCCTTCCTTCATGGTATGGGGTATATATGTGTACAACTAGTGTATTTTGTTTGGATGACTTAGTTTTTTGTATGTTGTTTGTGCAATTGTATGCGATTCTAAAGTTGGGGTGGTAACATATAAAATGATAAAACAAAAAGCCTTAATTGATTGAAAAACAATTTTAAAATGTAGCAGAATGAGGCAGAGGGTGGGCATCATGCTTCTCCCAGTCATTAATAAGTTCTAGATTTATCGATGTTTGTCAGTGGGATAGCCATGCTAGTCCTCTCAGAGTTGACTCCTAACGTGGAAAATTCCATTGAGGGAGGGGTAAATCCATCATTCACAAGTGATAGGCTTTGCAGAGTGGCTTTTAAGGGTACAGCAAGGCACTGAGAATGTCCTGAGGTCAGGATCTCATATGTTTCTTTGCTTTTGGGTTTATTGGATGACACCATATTGAATATCTTTGTTCCCAGAACCTGCTTGTTCTTGATTCATGCTTTATGATGCTGAATATCAGCTGTCATATTTTAGCTCTGATAGAGTGAAAAGGGCCCTGGAGGTCCTATTTATTTTCTATTGGTTCTTTAACTATTAAACCCACCTTATTCTCAGTTTCCAAATGAAGTGGAAATGAGAATTCAAAACCTTGAGCATCATTTTGAGGATTAAATCCAAGAATCACATAAAACTATACTGTATATATAAATTTTAGGTTATATTTGTGTTTGTAAGATTTAAGAAAACAAGCAAACATACAAACAAACAAACATTTCCATCACACTGGAGATATAGCAGTGAAGAAAATGACCAAAAATCCCTTCTGTTATGTCATTGACGTGATAGTGGGAGAGATAGACAATATTCACAGTAAGTAACACGTAGAATGTTAGATTATAATAAGTAGCTATGGGGAAAAATAACAGGGAGGATGATAAGGAATGATGGGTAGTGAAGGTGGTAGTTGCAATTCATAGATTTGTTATAGAAAATGATATTGGGACACATATAGGAAGTAAGAGAGTGAGCCGTGTGAGTTTATGGGGGAAGAAGGCTGAGGGCACAGAGAACTAATGTGCAAAAACCCTGCAGTGTGAGCTTGCCTGGGTGTGTTGAAGGAAAGAAGTCCTCCCTGCTAGTGTAGCTAGATTGAATGAGGGAGGATGGAAGTGAAAAAGTCTGAGTTAATGGGAAACCTCATTATGTAGAGCTCGGAAGGTCATCTCTGAATGCAGTGAGAATCCATTAGAGAATTAAAGAATGCATGCACATTTTTTAAAAGGATACTCTGGCTTCTGGGACAGGTGGATTTCTTTTATTTAGTATTTGCATGGTACATTGTTTTATTCTTTCCTCCGTTTTCACCCTTATTTGTTATTTTGTTTTAGTTGTACTTTTTGTAAGCAACATATAACTGGCCTTGGCTTTTTAAGAAATCTAAATCAGGGGTGTCCAATCTTTTGGCTTCCCTGGGCCACATTGGAAGAAGAATTGTCTTGGGCCACACATAAAAATACACTAACACAAATGATAGCTGATGAGCTAAAAAGGAAACATTGCAAAAATAATGTCATAATGTTTTAAGAAGAAAGTTTACGAATTTGTATTTGGCCACATTCAAAGCCATCCTAGGCCACAAGCAGCCCAAGGGCTGCAGGTTAGATGAGCTTATCTAAATTGGTATCTTCATCTAGTAAATAAATGACATTCATTCATTTTTTATTTTGATTACTTAAATATTTGAACTTAATTTTTAAATATACATGTTGTATTTTGCTTTATCTTTTTTCCTTAACTTTCTGTTTTGAAATAATTATAATAATAGATTCATAGAAAATTGTACAAGGAAGTTTCATGTACCCTTTCTTCAGCTTCTTCCAATGTTAATATTAGACATGACAATAGCAAAAGTAAATGACTGATACTGGCATAATTTGCAGACCTTATTCTGATATTGCCAGTTAGATGTGCACTGATTAGTGTGTGTGTGTGTGTGTGTGTGTGTGTGTGTGCGCGCGCGCGCACGCACGCACATGTGTGCTTATTACTCTACACAGTTTTGTCACATACGTATCTTTGCATAACCACCGACCACAATCAAGAAACCCAACTGTCTCATCACCACGAGTCTCCCCTGTGTTCCCCCTCTGTAACCACTCCTCTCTTCTCTCTCCATCTCTGACCTCTAGCAAGCACTAATCTGTTTCTCTATGTCTATAATTTTATTTCACAGTTGTCATATAGATGGAATTATGCATTATGTATCTTTTTGATATTGGCTTTTTTTCACTTAGTATAATTTTGTTGAAGTTTATTCAATTTGCTGTGTTTATCAACAGTTCATTCCTTTTTGTGGCTGAGTAGTATTCTGTGGTATGGAGGTACCACAGTTTAACTATCCACCCCTTGAAAGAGATTTGGATAGTTTCCAGTTCTTGGCTATTATGAAGAAAGCTATAAACATTTGTGAACAAGTTCCTAAGTAAGAATAAGTCTTTGTTTCTCTGGAATAAATACCTGAGTGCAATTGTTGGGTTGTATGGTTAAGTTCATTTTTAATTTTAAAAGGAACTGTCAAACTATTTTGCAGAATGGCTGTACAATTTTACATTCTCACCAGCAATGTATGAGTGATCCAGTGTTTCTGCATCCTCACCAACATTTGGTGGTGTCACTATTTTAGCCATTCTGATAGGTACATAGTGATATCTTAATGTTGTTTTAATTTGCATTTCCCTAATGGCTAATGATTAATGATGAAAAACTTCATGAGCTTAACTGCTATCTGTATATCCTCTTTAATGGAATGTTTGTGTATATCTTTTTCCTGTTTTCTAATTGGATTGGTCTTTTTTTTTTCTTTTTTAGATTTTGGTATTTTGCCCCCTTATCTTTCTCTGTTGTCAGTTGAATATAAAGTATTTGCACATTTATCCATCATCACTTTTACATATTCTAATAGAACCTACTATTTTTGTCTCAGATGTAATAACTTATATTTCTTGAAACTCATAGCAAACTTGAAACGCTACACTTATATTTTGTTAAGCATAATGAGTCATTTGTTTACTTTTTTCCTGTGAGAAGTATTACGTCTTTGTTTTGTTTTTAAGTAAAGCTTAATAATCACTTCTCTCTTTCTTGAAACAATTGCATGAACGATTATGTCCATATAGAGAAGAATTTTTTAAACTAGCAATTTGGATTTAATTTTTAGAAATGGGTCTTTATCTGTGTGAATGGGTACCCTTTGGGGTGGTAATTTTAAAGCCAAGAAAAACAGATGTTTTTTCTGTTGGAATGTGACAGAATTCCATTATTTCCTAACTTCCCAACTTGAGTGATTCCCATTTAACACTGGAAATCTGTGCTAGGTTAACAAAAGCTGCATATTCCTGGGAAATGAAGTAATTCTCATGTAGCTCCACTTCTCTTACTGTTGAATGTTTTCGGAATCAGTGATTCATAAGAAGCTTCTTCAAACTGTTGTGACAGCTTTTAAGCTTCACTTCAAATTTTTTTCTGTACATATTTATTTCATTTACTATTGTTCATATTCTTCCTCAACTCAGATGGGAAAAGAGCTTTTACAGAGCATTAAAATTTTCTAATGGATGTCTATTAGAATAAAATGCCCAAGTTCTTTCTGTGGGCTTTTAAACCTTGAATGGTGTGGCTTCAGCTGCTTTCCTGGCCTCACCTCTTTCTGCTTTCCCTTCTTTCGCTATTCTGTACACTCACCTGCCTTTAAACACTTCTAACACTGAACTCCTGTCTCCTACCTGAGGGCCCTCTTCTTTGTCCCTCAGCTTCTGGAGTGCTCATTTTTCTCCTTGTTCTGCTCTGATTGAGTGATTGATCATCCTAATCACTCCCTTGCATACACGTCCAACTCCTTTGATCCCCTTTCCTTTCACTGAACGTGAGTGAGAGAATAACATCCTAGTTAAATGCAGCTCTGCTTATTTCAGGTCTCTAGCACCACTGGAGAAAATCACTGCCATGCTGTCTGGTCTCAGATTCATAACCACCCCCTCAAGTGGATTTTTAGTTTTGCCCTGCAATCCTGTAATATTTCCTTGTAATGTTTCATTCTTCTATAATAGTTCCACAGGTAACCATTTCAAACCTTCTATACCTCCTTCCTCAGCCTTCGTCTGAGTGTATCGCTCTTGTTTCTTATTTCATTGAGGAAGTGGAAGCAGTCAAAAGGGAACCTCGCCTTGCTCCCACCAGCACGAAATCTAAGTGTCTGTAATAGCAGATGAAGTGTTTGTGCTTTATCTGAAGCCAGTCTCTCTCATGTGTGCAGTAGAAGTCATTTCCTCTTTACTGCCCAAGAATCTGCTCCCACAGTTATCACTTCCCTCTCTACCATTCATTTTTCCTTTCCACTGCATCACCGTTGCTGGAATATCTTCCATCTTAAAAGCAAAAACTCATCTTGATCCCCCATTCCTCTCCACTCACATTCCTATTTCTTTGGACTCCTCATGGCAAAACAGTATTCACAAATTGTTACTATTCACTGACTATAAACCATCCCAACATTTACAAAGGCTTTGTTACATTATCGGTTTGAAACATTGGTTTTGTTAAATATGTTTGGTAAAGACAGAATGCTCTTGGAGATTATGGGCATGTCTCCAAGTTAGATTCTCTGAGATTGGTGTAATAAGGAGTCATTTACTCTTACCCAAATTTATTGAACACAGGCTACTTTTAGTAAAAGAACCCATGGGTGTTTTGTACTTCTTTTTGAACATAATTTAAGAAATGTTCAACTGCTCAATTGTGATAATGGACACTTTGCTTAGAAACATCATTCTTCTCAGTTTAATTTATGGAAGGGTCCAGAGAGATCCCATATTGTTCCCTAGCTCTACCCAGAACTATGTACTTTGTTAGTGGCAGAGGTGACATTACCAGCTCAGAAGCTTCTTAAGGTTTTGTTATTGACTGAAGTACTATTTTCAATAATTATATTTAACCAGGATTATTGTATTGAAATATTTATCTTATTTATTTATTTTTTTGAAGGTGGATTTTTTTTTTTAATGTGTTCTAAAACAGCAAAACTTTTATGTGCCAATCTTAATTTCTTTTTTTTTTCTCCTGGCTTGGGTCTAATTCATTAGACTCCGGCAGTTCTCGTAAGAGAACACATGAACTTTGAATTAACCTATCCACAATATCTACTGCCTTTCTAATAGAAGTAAATTATTTCTGTGTTGTAGGTGTCTGGAGTAGATCTGCAGAATGCCTCACACAGCGAAGCAGTCGAGGCCATTAAGAATGCAGGAAACCCTGTGGTGTTTGTTGTTCAGAGCTTGTCATCCACTCCAAGAGTAAGTTTTAGTTTATATTTTCAAAAGGTTTAAAAATATTCTTTATATCTGTAAACTAAATTTTAGCCTCCAGGTGTTTTTTCACATATTTTCATTGCTATTCTGCTGTCACCTAGAAAGAGCATTTCAGTGTCCCCTTTTCTCTCTCCAATTTTGATCCCCTGGTTAAATGTGAGTCATTCTAGTGTGCACTGGTTTAAGTCACAGGCTGTGGGGTCAAGCAAACCTGTGTTTTCGATTCCTTGATTCCCTGTTTAGTGGATTTGCTAACTTGGAGGCAAGTTACTTAACTTTGCTGAGCCAATAATGTTGTTTATAAAATACTTTGAACATAAAAAGGGTCAGGTGTAAAAACATTCTAATGATACTATCAAATGCTCTCTCTATTTATGTAAAAATACAAACATGTTGTATTGTTATGTTACGTTGGAAATTCCAAATTCAAAAATAGCAGTATTTAATTATAAAATTTTATTCTGTAATAAATCACTATTTTGGTATGGAATTAGATATGCAGATGTCAGTGGCAGGGTATATGTTTTATTCTGCAATTTGCAGCAAAAAAGTCACCATTAAGACCTGTAACTTGAAGCAATGTTTTTGTTTTTGTTTTATAGTTTGTTTTATAGCTGTTCAAAACATAGGCATATCTGAACAGCAGAAAACCTGTACATTTTTAAAAATTTGCTTTGTAATAACAGTAATACAGTGCTTAGTCAGCTTTTTACATGTTAAGGTCTAAAGAAAATAATATTTGTTATACAGAAAATAATATTCATATGTCAAACTGGGCAGAGGGATGTTTGCCTTCCTCAAACCCTGCCTGCACCCAGTGGGCTGCAGCCTGATCCCTCTCGGGCAGCCCTGAGCTGTGTACTGCATTGCAGTTCAGTCCCTTTCAGTCTTAGTGCTGTTTACACTATCAGGATGTATTGAGAGAGGTGAACTGAATAAAACCTCCTCATTTTCATACTTTGAAAATTTGAAATTCAAAATTTTTTGGTAATCCACTTTTAGACTCTTACAATATTGAAAACATAGTTGATGCTTTCACTTTATTTCTGGAAACTGAGTTCTGTGGGAAAATTGGCCAGAGTAGGAGTTCTGATGATTAAGTTCATGAACTTGCCACCATGCACTTATATTGGCAGCACTGTACAAACAACTCGGTAAGGTTTCATAACCTTGGTATATCTGTGTCTCACAGTTGTGTTCAAGTTGACATGTGGCGTTGTCTTGCTGAGTGGTGTTCATTATTGTTTTTGCGTGCTGTTGCAAGAACGTCGGAGCTTGAATTAGAGCAATGAATAAACCTTAAATTTCATGTTAAACTTGGCAAGATGGAAGTGAAATCAGGGACATGTTAGTCCAAGTTTATGGGGATAATGCTATGAAGAAAATGGCAGTATACAAATGGATTAAACATTTTCATGAGGGGAGAGGAAGCGTCACTGATGAAGAGAGGTCAGGGCGGCCGGTAATGAGCAGAATTGATGAAAACATTGCAAAAATTCATCAAATTGTGCATGAAAATTGTCAGCTGACTGCGAGAAGCATAGTAGACCAAGTAAACATTGATAGGGAAACAGTTAGGAAAATCTTAGCTGAAAATCTTGGTGTGAAAAAGGTCTCTACAAAAATGGTCCCAGTCAGATTGGAGGCCTCATGACAAAAAGAGCAGAGATGAGAGAAGCTGAAAACCTGTGAGACTATGGATGAATTGAAACCCCGACCATGCGGCCGTGCACTAGGGCTCTAGCCAGAGCACCATGCCCTTGACAGTTTAGAGGCTAAACAAAGCACCTGAACTGCCCTAGCTAAGAATAGGGCCCCCAGGTGGTACCATGACCACAAATCGGCTTTGGGCGAGTTTGAAACTTGCTGGCTGCCATGAAAATGCTGACCAGAATAAAACATGTCCTGGCTGAAATGTGGGCTCAGCAGAAAGGGGAAAGGCTGAGCTGGCAGCGCGCATTCAGCCCACGACCGACATGATCACAGCCTGTCCCCCACCTGGGCTTGTCTGATCAACAGAGTCAGCAACCAGGGGAGCTACCGAAGGAAACAAAGTAGCTGCAGACCATACCTCCCCCAAACCCAGGCAGAAACCAGCTACATTGAGCCTGGCTGCTTTCCCTAACGCTGTCCCAAAGCTTGCCCTGCCTCCCCTTCCCCACTCCACCTACTGTCTGCTCTACAGCCAGCTAAAAAAAAAAAAAAGGATGAACAAACCTGTGCCCTTTCCAGCAGATACCACACCTGCAGAAATCAGCC
Organism: Lyroderma lyra; assembly: GCA_004026885.1. NCBI lineage: Eukaryota > Metazoa > Chordata > Mammalia > Chiroptera > Megadermatidae > Lyroderma > Lyroderma lyra. The sequence goes on along the minus strand of PVJL010001374.1, from coordinate 61,752 downwards.
ATACAGCTCAGGAAAACTCCAAAACACAGGCACAGCAGCCTTTTCCTGCACTGATCTCAGAGACATAGTACACCATCACCCACCACATTTTCCCAAAAGGGAGGCACATCGAGACCAGGTAACTGGATCAAAAGAAGGGAATCCCACCTTGCAGAAAAACTCCCAGAGATAGGAGTTTGAATAACCAAGAGAAAAATATTGGAAGACACTACAGTGATACCAACTTGGAAGAAAGAGTGAAAGAAAGCATGAGGGGTCGGGGAGAGAGAGAGAGGGACATCTCTATATCTGCTGCAGAAAAAGCCCTCATACCCAGAAAAAGAAACACATCTAATGAGTACCATAGGATTCAAAGCTGCTCAGAAAAAGAAAATGAAAAATCTCCAAAAAAGGAACTTATAGATCTGGAAATATGTGATCTAATGAAACAGAATACAAGGCCACAGTTTTTAGACACTCAGAGAGCTGAAAGAATGTTGGCAGAGTACCCAGACTCAGATAAATGATCTCAGAAAGGAAATCTATGGACAAAAGGAACATTTTAAAAAAGAAATTGAAAATATAAAAAAGAATCAAGTAAAAATTTGGGAGATAAACAATGCAATAAAAGAACTGAGAAATGAACTAACTACATAGAAAACAGGCCAGCCAGATGGAGGAAAGAATTGGTGATATTGAAGATTGGAACATGGAAACAACACAGAAAGAAGAAGATAGGGACTTCAGAGTAAAAAGAATAAAAAAGAAAGAACTTTACAAGAGCTGTCTGATTCCATTAGAAAAGACAACATTAGAATAATAAGAATAGCAGAAAGTGCAGAACAGAACTCTAGAAAGCTTACTCGGACAAAGAGTAGACTAGAACTTTGCAAACCTATAGAAAGATTTGGAACTTCCTATTTAAGAAGTAAATAGGTCCCTTACCCATCTGTACCCCAGCAGATCTCCAAGGCACATTATGCTGAAGATGTAAAAAATCAGAGACAAAGAGAGACTTCTTAAGGTAGCCGGGTTGGGGGTTAGGGGGATTATAACCTTTAAAGTAAAGCCCATCAGGTTATCATCTGACTCCTCAGCAGAAACTCTACAAGCCAGGGGGGAGTGAAATCAAATATTCAAAATATTAAAAGAGAGACACTTCCAGCCAAGAATAATTTATCTGACAATATTATCCTTTAGATAAGAAGGAAAAATAAAGTCTTTTTTAGACATACAGAAGCTGAGGGAATTCTCCAGCATGAGGCTGACATTTCATGAAATACTGAAGGAGGCTATTCAACCTGAAACAAACAAATCCAAATAAATGGGGAAGAGTTGAGACAACTAAAAAGAAAAAAAGGGAGGAAGTAATGGCCATAGGAAATCCTCATGTATCAATCATCACCCTAAATGTAAATGGAGTGAACTCACCAATAAAAAGGCACAGAGTAGCAGATTGGATTAAAAAATAAAACTCATCCATATGCTGTCTCCAGGAAACACACCTCAGGCATAAGGACAAACACAGACTCAGAGTGAAAGGGTAGAAAATACTCTAAGAAAATGGCATCCAGAGAAAAACAAGAGTTGCCATATTAATATCTGACTAAACAGACTTCAGGATAAAAAAAGTAATGAGACAAAGATGGACACTTCATAGTGAAAAAAGTGACAATACAGCAAGAAGACATGACACTTGTTAATATATATGCCCCCAATCAGGAAGCACCAAATTTTACAAAGCAGCTACTGACAGATCTAAAAACTGACAAAAATGCAATTGTCGTACGGGACCTAAATAGCCCTTTAATAGCCATGGATACACCATCTAAACAGAAAATAAATAAGGAAATGTCAAGTTAAAATAACACATTACAGCAATGGGACATAACTGACATTTACAAGGCACTGCATCCAACAACACATGATTATACATTCTATTCTAGTGCACGCAGAACATTGTCAAGGACAGACCATATGCTGGGACACACAACTAGCCTTTGCATTCAAGAAGACTGAAATCATACCAAGTATATTCTCAGACCACAGAGCTTTGAAATTGGAGGTCAACTGCAAAAAGAAGGAAGAAAAAAATGACATATATATGGAGATTAAACAACATCTTATTAAAAAATGACTGGATCAAAGAACAAACAAGAGATTAAACATACCAAGAAACTAATGACAATGAAAATACAATGTATCAAAATTATTGGGATGCAGCGGAAGCAGTACTAAAAGGGAAATTTATATCATTATAGTCCTATCTTAAGAAACAAGAAAAATCACAAGTAAACTTCCTAACATCCCATCTTAAAGATCTAGAAGAAGAAGAACAGAAAAAACTCAAAGTCATCAGAAGGAAAGAAATAGTAAAAATTAGACCAGAGCTAAATGAAATTTAGAACAAAAAGACAATAGGAAAAATTAATGCAACGAAGAGGTGGTTCTTTGAAAAAAATCAATGAGATTGATGAACCCATGTCTAGACTAACCAAAGGACAAAAAGAAAGCACACAAATAACCAAAATTAGAAATGAAAGGGGAGAAATTATGACTGATACCACATAAATACAGAGAATAAGAAAATATTATGAGGAGCTTTATACCACTAAATTTAATAACCTAGAAGAAATGGACAACTTTCTAGAAACATATAGTCTACCTAAACTGAACCAAGAAGAACTGGATAATCTAAATAGACCAATGAATAGTAAAGAAATTGAAACAATCATCCAAAACCTCGCCAAAGGCAAAAGCCCTGGACAGTCTCACCAATGAGTTTTACCAAGCATTCAAAGAAGAATTAACACCTATCCTCCTCAGACTCTCCAAAAATTTGAAAATGAGGCAGTACTTCCCAGCTCATTCTATGAGGCCAGCATTACCCTAATACCAAAACCTGGTAAGGATAACAACAAAAAAAGACTCTAGACCAATATCTCTGATAAACACAGATGCAAAAATCCTAAACAAAATATTAGCAAATAGAATACAACAATGCATCAAAAAGATTATACGCTATGATCAAGTGGGAGCAAAAGGATGGTTCAATATATTCAAATCAATCAATGTGATACACCACAAAAATAAAATAAAGGATGAAAACCATATGATCATATCAATTGATGCAGAAAAAGTGTTTGACAAAAGACAATATCCATTTATGATCAAAGCACTGAATAAAATGGGTATAGAAGGAAAGTACCTCAATATAATAAAGGCCATATATGACACACCCATAGTTCATATCATACTGAATGGGGGAAAGCTAAAGCCTATTCCCCTAAAATCAGGAACAAGACATGGATGCCCCCTATTGTCATTGCTATTCAATATAGTACTGGAAGTTCTAGCCAGAGCAGTCAGGCAAGAGAAAGGAATAAAAGGTGTACAAATTGGGAGAGAAGTCAAACCATCACTATTTGCAATTAACATGATCCTTTGTATAGAACATTCCAAAGACTCCACCAGAAAACTATTAGAAACAATACAGTAAAGTTGCAGGATAAAAACAGCAATGTACAAGTACCAATTACATTTCTATATACCAACAACAAAACTTCAGAAAAAGAAAGGAGAGAATTAGTACCTTGTGATTGCAACAAAAAGTATAACATACCTGGGAATTAACTTAAAAAAAGAACATGATGGACTTATATCCTGAAAACTATAGGACACTATTAAATTGAAGAGGGCACAAAGAAATGGAAAGATACTCCGTGTTCAAGGATAGGAAGACTTAACATTGTTAAAATGGCCATATTATCTAAAGCAATCTACAGATTTAATGCACTTCCCATCAATAGCTCACAAACATTTTTTCACAATATAGATAAAAAAAATTACCAGATTTGTATGGAAACACGAACGACCTTGAAGAGTTAAAGCAATCCTACATAAAAAGAATAAGGTTGGCAGTATCACGTTCTCCAATTTCAATTTATATTACAAAGTGTCAATAATGAAAACAGCTTGGTACTGGCAGAAAAACAGACACACAGACCAATGGAACAGAATTGAGAACCCAGAAGTCACAAATATATGGACAAATAATTTTTGATAAAGGAGCGAAAAATACACAGTGGGGAAAAGAAAGCCTTGTCAGTAGATGGTCCTGGGAAAACTGGAAAACCATATGCAGAAGAATGAGTCTGAGCTGTGAACTGTCACCATATACCAAAATTAATTCAAAATGGATTAAAGACCTCCACATAAGACCTAAAACAATAAACTGTATAGAAGAAAACATTGTTGCTAAATTTGTAGACTTCAGGATCAGGGAGAACTTCATGAACCTGACCTCAAAGGCAAAGGAATTGAAAGCAAAAATCAATAAATGGGTCTAACATCAAACTAAAAAGCTTCTCTGCACAGCAAAAGAAACAATTAAAAAATCAAAGAGATAACACCAAATGGGAGAAAATATTTACAAACAATGCATCTGATAAGGGACTAACATCTAAAATGGATAAAGAACTCATAGGACTCAACAACAACAAAACAAACAGCACAATCAAAAAGTGGACAGAAGAACTAAACAGACACTTCTCCCACGAAGAAATACAAATGGCCAGCAGACATATGGAAAAATGCTCAACCTCATTAGCTATCAGGGAAATGCAAATCAAAACCACAATGAGATACCACCTCACACCTGTGAGAATGGCTGTTATCAACAAGACAAGGAATAACAAGTGCTGGAGAGGACATGGAGAAAAAGGAGCTCTGGTACACTGCTGGTGGGAGTGCAAACTGGTACAACCACTGTGGAAGGCAGTGTGGAGGTTCCTCAGAAAATTGGGATTGGAGTGACGATATGACCCAGCAATCCCCTTCTGACTATCTAACCAAAAAACTTGAAAACCTTAGTCCACAAAGACTTATGTACCCCAATGTTCATCACAGCGCTGTTCATGGTGGACAAGTCATGGAAACAACCAAAGTGCCCTTTGATAGATGACTGAATAAAGAAGCTGTGGTACATATACACAATGGAATATTACTCAGCTGTAAGAAAAGATGAAATATTGCCATTTACAACAAAATGGATGGACCTAGAGATCATCATGCTAAGTGAAATAAGCCAGACAGAAATAAACCAAGAACCTTATGACTTCACTCATATGTAGAATATAAAACTGAAAGCAACAAAGAAACAGAAACTCAAGGACACAGTCAGTAGTTTATAGTGGTTACTTGAGGGTAAGGGGGCAGAGGCTGGAGAAGGTGAGAGGGGAGTCAAATATATGGTGATGGAAAGAGAACTGACTCTGGGCGGTTAACACATAATGCAACACGTAGATGATGCACAGTAGAATTGTATATCTGGAACCTAGGTAATTTTTGCTAATAGTGTCACCCCCAATGATTTTAACAATGAAATTAAAGCTTGCAATAAGTAAATAAATAAATGGTGTCCAAGGAGCTCACTGATGAACAAAAGCAAAGGAGAGTTGAAGTTTGCCGAGACCTTTTGTAGAAACAAGACGATGTTTGGGCCACGTTATTACTGGTGTTGAAACATGGGTGTACCATTACAACCCTGAAACAAAGAGTCAAAGTGCACAATGGAAGTCAGCCAATTCTCCACACCAAGAGTTCATCAGTGCAAATCAAGAGTAAGAACAATGTTGCTAACCTTTTTTGATATCAGAGGGATTGTTCATTATGAATTTGCACCAACTGGACAGTCAACCAAGTTTATTATTTGGAAGTGCTGAAAAGCCAGCATGAAAAGGTTAGATGAAAATGACCTGATCTTTTTTGCCAACAACTCATGATTCTTGCATCACGACGTTGCACCAGCTCACAAGGTGGACTTTGAGGGAGTTTTAGCCAGTAAAGAAATAACTATTGGAGCTACCAGTCTACTCACTTGATCTGGCCCCCAGTGACTTTTTTCTTTACCCAAAGATGAAGGAAATATTGAAAGGAAGACATTTTAATGACACTCAGAACATCAAGGGTCATATTACATATCTCTGAGGGCCATTCCAGAAAAAGAGTTCCAAAATTGCTTTGAAGGGTGGACTAGGTACTGACGTCAGTGCATAGCTTCCCAAGGGGAGAGTACTTTGAAGGTGACTGTAGTGATACTCAGCTATGAGGTACATAGTACTTTTTCTAGTTTGAGTTTGAGAACTTAATTGTCAGACCTTGTATTCCCTGCCAAATGATACTTCCAAAGAAGCAGCTTTGAGCCAGAAATGAACCAATCAAATTATACATTTATGTGGCCACTTGTGAATGCCCTGCCGAAAACTACTGAAAGCATTCAAATAGTTCATAAAGTCAACCAAAAAGGCCAAGCTTTTAATTCAGCCTTTGTTGGTGAGCTAAGGTGGAAATTTTCACTGGGATAACATAAACAGTGTAATTTCTTTCAGTTCTTCCTAAAAGAAAAATCTCTTCAGCATCCTGCCATGCTCAAGTCAGTTATCCACCCTGTAGCATAACAGACTACCACATTGTCCATTTGGTTCGTCAAGCATTGAACACTCTGCACTAGCCAAGAGAGTATATTCAGATCATGGTGTTATTACTGCACCCATGACTTGTTCCATTTTTTTAGCACAAAGTGATTCTTGTTGAATGAGGCAGTGAAAGGAATCAAATTTCTTATCTTTGCAAGATGGTGTTCTCTTCAGCTTACTTATTATTGCAAGTAGTATTGATCATCACAGCTGTGGGGAATACAGCCAGATGCTTAATCATTTTTGACCAGTTTACATTACTTTGAGACTTTCCTTAAAGCCCCCAAAAGAATTTATTTTCTAAAGTCGGACCCATCAAAGGCATTATGACTAACTGTGCCTTGGTTACATGGAAATTTTCATCAACACCATGAATTTAAATTTGTAATTTTGTTTTCTTTTAGTTGTATTTTATTTTATTTTTTTAACAGATGCTTTAGGTATATCACCAATAAATTACCTTTTTAAGCATGCTAGAAAGAAACGTGTGATATTTAGACTTATTAGCAAATGCTTATTTGAGAACAGAACCCCTGATTTATACTGTACTCCTCTAGAGAGTTTTTATGCCAAAGTAATTTTTTTCACTTAGTAATGTAACTTAATTTCACAGTGACATTATGTATTTTTTTTAATGTTCAAAAATAAACTCTTTTGGAATTGGTATCATTTGTTTAGTTCATTATATTTATTATCATGGGTTTCCTTTCTTCCAGTATTTTATTTGTACTTAACTAATAGCATTGTTGCATAATGGGCCTAAATTCTTTTGACACATGTATTTTGTATATTAATCATATACAAGCATATTTTTTACTTTCACAAGAAATAGACTCTTTTCTACATTTCTTAAAGATGTAGTCTTCTTGGTAAGCCTTTTGTCTTCCCAATTTTGCTAATGATTTGCATATAGCAATATGTTTTTCTGCTAGTTGAAAAACAAGTATTATAAAACTTAAGAAAGGGAACTGACAATCTGTCCCATCCCAAAGCTTCTGCTGTTCATCTTCATCTGATTTTTCCATGGGAAAAAGTAGATTCAGTGTGGGTAGATACTCTGACTTGTCAGGGAAGCAATGTGTTCTGTTTAGTTTTAAGATTCTTTAGGACAAGAAACACATGCCTGGAGACCCACCAGTTTTTGAACTCTTACTTAGGTTGTTGTGTGTATTAAACAGAGAAATAAATATTAAGTACTAGCATAGTGTCTGTATACATAGGAAGGACAGAGTAAATATTAATGTGTTACTGTTTTTTACTTAAATGAAACATTTCTGAGACTTTCTTATCCCAAAATTAATTTATTTTTTAGACTCTATTAAAAGTGAAGAAAAATTAATCTTAAATTGCATTTAGAGGGAAGCAACTTTTTATTATTTTGTTTTTTTAAATTATCCATAGGCAGGTAGTTTCTTTCAATTTCCAAGAATGAAGATTTGTGTCTTTCTTTTTATCCTCATTTCTGTCATCAGATTTTATGCCAAGATTATCAGTGTTACCTATTTGAGGAGCCTTTTAAAAAAATAATAAAATTTTTGTATTTTCCTAAGATGTTTTATTTGTAGTTTTACAAAAGGAAATGAGTAAAAAAAGCAATCTGTGCTGTTGACACCATTAAGAATTTAAATTATTTCTATAAAACCAAACTGCTTCATTCATGTATAAACATTTATTAAAGTGTAACTAGGCATATTAGACTCTGAGCACCAGGGTTATGGTGATAAATAACACTAAACTCCATTTCTCATTGGGCTTTTTTATTCAGCGGTTTAAATAGATTTGTAATTCATTTTTATGCTAACAGTGATAGTGAAATATTTATTGAGTGTGCACAGTGTGCTAGAAAACTGGAGTACAGTGATAAATAAGGTAAATCAATTAAATAAATGATGCTTCCTGTGTTCTAGGAATTAATTTATGTTACCCCTAGAACTTTATTTTGCAAAATGAGATGTTTTGAATGACAGCCAGTCTCATGACCTTCATTTTAGTCTTCATCTTCACTTTCTGGGTCTATGCACACAGGCTTGTGAATTTATTGCCCCTTGATGGTACACACACACACACACACACACACACACACACACTCACAAGATTTTTGGGTTATATACCTTGTCAGATTTCCTAGTTATATTCTTAGCCTTGGTTTGTACTTCTCATGTCTTTACTTTTTAGATAAAGTCAGTTAAGATTTAACTGTTTAAAAAAATACATTAATAAATGTAATGATTGTGACATTTAAATATTTTCCTCTTCCCCCTCTCCTTTCTTTTTGTGGTGATAGGTCATTCCTAGTGTGAATAACAAGGCCAACAAAATTGCTAATAACCAGGACCAGGACACTCAAGAAAAAGAAAAGGTAATGTGAACATCTCGAGCTTTTAAAAAATATGGTGTTGTTTTTGGTTTTTTTGTTTTTCCCTTTCTGAACTGTAATTAAGAAGTGTAGTTTTGGGGTGACTATAGAAGTACTATATTTATAATGTATCCTTTCTGTGACGTAATTGGTTCTGTCCAGCATGAAGGCCTGAAACCAATTGAAGCACAGGTGTAAAAATGTTATCAAGAACCAAGCAACCTTTGTCATCTTTATCACTCTTTACTCTTCAGCTGGGCTAGTTGTCTGTCCATTCCCAGAAAATTTCTCGCATGCACTTGGGAATTTCTGAGACTGTGATCTTGCTGTTCTCAGCCTGGAGGTTCATTTCCCACATTGTTCTTCCTTTTAATCCTCCAAGGAGCAAGTCAGAGGCCATCTCTACTGAGAAAACATTCCTTACCATCAATCAGAACTAATCATCCATTCCTGTTTTTCTACCTCTATTTTAGTAGAATTGATCTAAAATTAATTTTAGGATGTGATGTCAGGTTGCGATTAATTTTCACTTTTCTATAAGGATAATTAATTATCCCACTGTTTAAAAATAGGCCCCCCTTTACCCACTGGTTGCAACACGACCTCTGTCATGTCTCATGTTATCAGGAGAAGTCTGTTTCTGAGCTCTCTCTTTGTTCCTTTTGTCTCTCAAAACACAAATGCTGTACTACCTAAATGTTAAAGCCTAATAATAGATCTTGTCTTCCAAAAGAATGATTTGCGTTACCTATTTCTTTTGTTTTTTTATAAGTGTCTTACCTATTTGTGTTTCTTTTCTTTTCCATGTAAATATTAGAATTAGCTTCTCAAATTCCACAGAAGTATCTCTGGGTATTTTCATGGGAATTGTGTTGAATCTATAGATTAATTCAGAAAGAAGTTACAACCACCTTAATGATATTGAACCACCTTAACTATTAACATGGTATATCTTTTATATACCATTTTAGAAATTATTAAAATTTTCTTTAATTTCTTTCAATTTTTACAATTTTCTTCAGGAAGGTAATATAATCTTTGGTTTATTCCTAGATATTCTTATATGTTGTGTTGCTTTTAAATATTTTCAAATTGTTTTTTTCTTTTGTTGCTAATGTATAAACATAAAATTGACTTTTATATATTTACTTGACATCTATATTTTATATATTAACATTATTCTCTTATTTTTTTTTTATATACAAAATCAGATAATCCACTGTAAATACTGGGAAAACCAAAATGCTGAAATAAAACATTAAAATCTCTCATAAGCCCACTACCTAAACGTGAACTTTTTAAATATTTCATGTAAAACTTTCTAGTGTCTTTGGGTATGTGCCCCATATGTATATATAAAATATTTTTAATAGGAATATGAATGTCAAATTCTAATGCTATGTCTGTATATTTTTATTTCTGTATATTTTTATATCGTTAATTATGACCACTTTGAATCAAGGCAGTGTTTTTTTTTAACCTTTTATTTTCTTGTTTTATTACATTTGCTAAGACTTCTGCTCCATTTAATAGAAGTAATGATAGCTAACATTCTTGTCATGTTTCCTGCTGATATTTAAGAAATTGCTTTTATTATTTCATCATTGAATGTGATTCTTAAGGTTAAGGAAGTACTATATACCCTTTCGTTCTTATTTTACTAAACATTTTTATCATGAATAGTATTGCATTGAATTTTATCAAATGTGTTATCTGTGCCACTGAAATAACTATGAGGGTATGCATACCTTTGTTTTCTCCTTGAATCTCTTAATGTGATAAATTATATTCATATATTTTATAATGTTGAATCAATCTTGAATTTTTAGATTAAACTTCATTTTGTTATGATCTTTTTTGCCCATTACTAGTATTGTTTCTTTAAAAATGTTTGCATCTTTGGTCATGAATGAGATTGACCAAGAATTTCCCATTTATGTACTATCCTGTCTGGTTTAAGTTATACAAGACTCTTAAAATGAATAGTAGGAGTATTTCTTTTTTTATTGTTTTTTTTTTTTGTTTGTTTGTTTTGTTTTGTTTTCTGAGAGTTTGTGTAAAATGGTAATGACTTATTTCTTAAATGTTTGGTCAAACTAGCCTTTAAAGCCATTGTGGCCTGAGCTTTCTATGTGGGAAAAAATTATAATACTGATTCAGTTCCTTAATCATTACTTAACTGTTTAGACTTTTCTGTTTCTTCTAGAGTCAGTTTTTGGTTACTGACTCTTTTCTGGGAATACTGATATCACCTAATATTTTACATTTGTTGACATAAAGTTGTTTATATATTCTAATTTGTATTTATGCTTCATCCATAGTAATTGGTTTTTCATTCTGAATATAGTTTATTTTTTTACTTTTTAAGAAATGAATCTTGAAAGTAATTTTCCATTTAATTCCTTTTTTTGAAAAATTAACTTTTGAATAGTATTCTCTCTTGTAGCTTTAGTCTGTTTATTTAATTCTGTTTTCATTTATTACCTTACTTCTTTGTTATAGTTTATTCTCCTTTTTTCCTGGTAATAATCTTTAGGTAGTTGGAGAGTTCATTAATTTTTAGCCGTTCTTCTTTTCTAAAATGATCATTTAACCCCATAAATTTTCTTCTAAGTCCTTCTTTATCTGCATCCCCAAATTTTAAGTTGAATTTCTATTATTCACCAGTAAGTTGGTTGTTTTAGCTCTCAACATGATTTCCTTTTTACTCAAGTTTATTCAGAAATGTATGTTTAAGTTTGCATATGAATATTTTACAAAAATTATTGTTAATATTTTCTAACATCTTTTAGTTATAACCAGAGATTGTGGTTTGTGTAATATTCTTTTACTTTGGTTGAGACTTCTTTATGCCTAGTGCATTGTCATTTACTATAAATGTATATTTGTGATTTAAAAGAATAGCTACTATCTAGTTATTCAATACAAAATCATTAGGGCAAACTAATTAATTGAATCATTCAGATATTCCATGTACTAACTGATTTTTTATTTTATTTTATTTTATTTTTTTTTGTGGGAAGGAAGTCAGGGCAACCTAATAATCTCCCGTTTAGATGGCAAAATTAGTCTGTTTTTCATTTAGCTTTTCAGTTGTTATTTTACAATTTTTCAGATTAATTTATTAGGTGACTACAAATTTAAAATTTTTATGTCTTTCTAGAGAATCGAACCTTTTATTAAGATGTGACATTACTTAGCACTGCCTTATCTATTTCATCTAATATCACTGAAACTATGCCAGCTTTCTTTTTGCATTTGCCTGGCATTTTGGTTTGTAAAAATTTGAGCCACAAACCGAATTAATTCAGGTCTCCAACCTGGGTGAGTCTGGGTTTTTAAGGAATTTTCAGGGAATACTATTTTTCTTTTTCTTCTTCTACCTTAAGCTAAGGCCAAGGCCAGGAAATATCCTACTGTGTTCTGTGACCAATATTTTGGTTTGTTTGCTTGATTTGTTTGTTTATTTTTAACTTTACCCATTGTAGGTTTCACTTTTTTAAAGGGAAAAAAAGCAAACAATAATTGAATTGCACCTTTGGGAGAATTTTATTTACAGACGTTTTTATTGGGGCCAATCAAGACTCCTTGAGTATTTGGAGGAAGGGTTCTTGAAAAGCACAGGGAAAAGTAACATTTGGTTGGCCACATTCTTTGAGTTCAGATCTTAATCATAAAGATTATATTCTGATTAGCAGTAGGATATACTATGTGGAGGATTCCGTGGTTTGTTTTCAGCAACTGTTTAAAACACAGATAATATGTAGATTCTGAAAGACTGTGGGTTAGAAGCATTAGTTATGTTCAGATGGTGGGTCCTTGTTTGCAGAATTTTTTCTCAGCCTTTTGGAGGTATGGACTTTATTTGTAGGGATTGGGAGTTGAGAGGGTGATATCTTTAGATCTACCTCCTGCCTTGCTTGATCTCAAGTGGAAGCTTGGGTCTAATTAAATCCCTAGCTCTCACTAGATAAAAATGAGTCGATACTGTATGATTATATTTATATAAAAATCTAGAAAGTATAACCTATAGTGGCACAAAGGAGCTTAGTAGTTCAGGAGAATGGCTGCCCCGGAAAGGGGCAGGAAGGAGGGATTAAAAGCAGGCACAAAGAAATGTTTGGGGATTATGGTTATGTTCATTATCTCGATTGTGATGATGGATTCAAATTTATGCTTTAAAATATGTGCAGTTTTTATATGTCAGTTATATCTCAATTTACTACAATGAAGCTTTTAAAGACCCATAAAGAATTTCTGCCCTCCTAGAGCTTGCATCCTAGTGGGGCAAAGCAAACAATATAGAATTCAGTGACTGCTGCCTTAAAGCAGTTTGGGGACAAGGCATGAAGACCCACAAAACGTGGCAATTGAAAGGGCTCTAATATAATGAGCTCCGTGAGGGCTGGGGGTCTCCTCTGTCTCATAATTATTCTATCCTTGTTGCCCAGAACACTGCCTGACACCTAATAGGCACACATTCATACTTGTTGAATGAATAAAGTATTTTCAGAATAAAGCAAAAATCACTGCATTTAAGTCACCAGGGTGGCACATGCCCTTTGGCATTTATGTCTGTTTCTGTACTTAGTCACATGTTACAAAAACACGTTTTTGAAATCTTACCTGTCATTTTTATGTGGTTAAGAAGGGTTCCTTAGAATATTTAGTCTTATTGCTGGAATTTTGTCTTTCATGTGTTGATTCTAAGGTCTTAGCATTTATTAATTGTTTATTGGAAACTTATAGTGTGTCACTTACTGTGCAGCAGTTTGGGGATATAAAGTCAAAAAGGAAACAGATAAGAAATCAGTCTGTGGGGACACAGACAATAAACACGCATAGATGAATAAACTGGTTACTAATTCAGTTACTTTAAAGAATGAAGTAATTTAATTTATTTAGGAAAATTCCATAGAAGATCCCAGGAAGGAAGAAGATAAGTGTGTGATTCTTATCAACTTTGGCCTGTTCCATTAAATCAAATTGAATTTGAATACATAGCAAAGATATTTGCATTCAAATATAAGTTTAATATGACTATATTTTTAAAAAACTATTATGTTGGTGAAATACATTATAAAAATGTACTTATTTCAAATGAGTACTTAAAGTGAGTGCATTTTATTATATGTAAATTGCACCTCAATAAGTTTGACATTAAGACAGACATGCATTCCATGTGAAAAATCTGGACATGCTAGACTCTGGGACTAAGGGGGACCTCATGGAGGCATTTTGCAAAGATCAAAATGATCTCTTGTGAACCTTCTGATGACACTTACAGTGTTATAGGTTGTATTTACTGCTCCCTGATTATTCTTCAGAGCAACAGATAATACAGCATTCCACTAGTGGTATTCCATATTGTGCTTGGCCTTAGATTTGGCTGGTAGTACTAAGGTTGATGTGTAAAGATTTGCAATATTATTTTATTTATACATATGCATACATAGCATGTAGACATGTAGGTATTATGCAACATTGGTATAAATGTTTTTATAGTCTTATACGTCTCTGTTTTCTACTTCACATCAGTACGATCGAGGAGATCAGAGAGAAAGTACACCTGTTTTCAAATAAAATTACCAAATCATTTTGATTTTCTGAATTTGAATTCTTGTATAAAAAATGCTTTTGAGTTAGTGGTTTCTGAGAAAAGCATTTTTTTCTTTTTTGTTGTTGTTAAAAGGCTGGAAAACTCTGGGAATGTTAGATTTTGGATTTTAAAAATGTTTATTAGTCTCTCTAAACCAATGAGAAAGAGATTCTTTAGGAGACTTACATCTAATTTATTAATACACTCTGAAGGTAGGAAAATATTCACACTCACACTGGGAGGTAAGGGCTTTTCTCAATTTCACATACATAGAGTAATTTCAGCTTCTGTTCTAGTTTAGCCATATATCAAGTATAGCCACAAAATTCCACTCATCTGTATGTCAAAAAACTATTCTTTCCTGTGCACCCAAGACATGTTCTTGTACAAAGACACCGACAAGAAAACAAAAAGAGAACAAAACACTCACTGTTGTCTCTCAACCAATAGATCTCAATATAACCAATATATGAGTGTAATAGATACTCATTATCCCAACATATATCACTAAATTATCAGACTGTAAAAACAAACTCCATTTATTACTGCCACTAATGGAAAATTTATAGCCCAAGTGCAAATAAGAACCAACCTTGGCTTAGTATCAGAAACAAAGATGTAGAATTTTGACCTCCACATAAGATCTGAAACAATAAACTGTATACAAGAAAACATTGGTACTAAACTAATAAACCTTGGGTTCAGGGAGGACTTTATGAACTTGATCTCAAAGGCAAGGGAAGTAAAAGCAAAAATAAATGAATGGGACTATATCAAACTAAAAAGCTTCTGTACAATAAAAGAGACCATCAATGAAGCAAAGGCAACCAACTGAAAGGAGAAAGTATTTACAAACAATGTTTCTGATAAGGGGCTAATATCTAAAATATATAAGAAACTTGTACAATTTAACAACAAAAAAACCCAAACAATCCAATTAAACTTAAAAATGGAGAAACTCTCCAACTAGCTAAAGATCTTTTAATCCCAAAAGGACAAAGTTCTGTTGCCACTAGGGATTTACTGTGGTGGCCAAGAAATCACGTATATGGGATTAAAACAGCTCGTGAACTACATATCTCTGGCATCACTATTTAGTTGGTTCTGGAAGATGAATCTACTTGAATGTCTCAGTGGGACCTTCAAAACTTACAAAGTATAATTTAAGAAAAAAAAAAAAACATGACCTATAAAATTATGCAAAATGTGGGGGTTCCCTGGTGGTGTATGGCTAGGCTTCAGCGCTCTCAGTACCACAGCCCGGGTTCGATTCCCAGCCAGGGAACTACCCCCCCCACACACAAAAAAATTATGTAAAATGTGTAGGTGACAGGTATTTATTAACTCATTAGGGAACTAACAAGATGATTAGCCTGGTTCAGAGAGAATTGGGGAAAGGGAAATACAGTAGACTTTCAGTTATCAAGCACCCATGGGGATTGGTAGATGCTGGATAAACTAAGTAGACTTTCTGTTAATCAGCACTCAAGCAACCGGCAAAAAAGTTTTTTGCCGGTTGCTTGAGAGTGCTGGTTCCCTGAGTTCTGATTAATGGAGAATCTACTGTATTTATAGTTGCTGAAAGAAAGAATGCTTAAGTAAGACTCAAAACTGATAACGTCTTAGAGGGCAATAAAACAGTAACTTTTGGAGTTACCCTTTCTACAGAACTAAAATAATTGCAACTCTACTGGACAGAATTAATATTGGACAAGAACCATTTGCTATTGGACAAGAACCATTTGCATCACTGTCATTTTTCAAGAAGTTAATATGTCAGGGAACCTAAACAGCATATATGACAACCAGTTATTTTACTCACATTCAGCAAATATTTAAGGAAGACCTACTTTGTACCAGGCACTGTTCTTGGAGCTGAGGCTACCACACTGTGTTGCCCTCATGGAGATTATATTCACCTGGCCTCTTTGTATATACCTAGCTCCAGACTTCATTGTCATAGGGTCAGTCTGACCTTGCCTACACACCCTTCTTCATGTACAGTAGAAAGATGCCCCAGGTATTTAACAACTCACATTTAAACCATAGGGAGAGCATGATGTGCTTATCCTATATTTTCTCAAGGGTGTTTGTAACAGAGTTAAATAAATCAGTTGTGTAAATAGTTTCCCCTTAAACATAAAAAATGCTACTGAAGAATTCATATTCTCTTGATATTATGTTAAAACCTGGCTGCCCTTGTTCTGAATATTGTCTGTGACCTGGAATAATGTGGTTTTGAGGAACAGGTTTACTGAAAAGAATTCATTAGCCTTTTATACTCTTCACTTAAGTCCCTTTTAGCTTTTTTCCAAGCAAGAATTAAAGAGACACCATGATCACATTTCTGTATTCTTTTGTTGCTTACTAAGCGTTTCATATTTGGCATCTTCTCTTCCTTCATCATTCTTGAATTTTATCAATTTTTGGATTTTCTGCATATATATGAAGTACTGCTTTGGTTAGACACTATCTTAAATAAATTTGGACACTTTCCTTTGTGGATCCCTAATAGTGTTCTTTATTTTGGAGAAATTTATTACATGCCTGCTTTCTGTAATGGCCCAGCCATTGCCCATTTACTAAAGTGTATCCTGCCATTAGTGGTTTTATCATATAAATCATAATTGAATTTTCTTTGTTGAAATCCTGTAGCAAAACAAATCTTAATCCATTTGTTTTGGAATTTGTGGAGTGTTTGGATGTCGGGTATATTGAGTATATATTCTTTAGCAGCTTGAATCTCCATAAAATTTGGCATGTTTTATTTCTGGCAGCATTCAAGAAAATGTCTACATTCTGTGAAGGTAGTCTGATCATAGTTTTGTTCTGCATTAATTAATAAGTATTTGAACCAGATATTGTTGCGTTGTACCATTTGGTGTGTAAATTTAAAGAATACTTATACAGAAATACAGAATATATTTTTCATAAAGATTTTTGTTTTTTAAAACTTTAAAATGTATGTTGACTACAACATATATATGAATAGCTTTTCATTTAGAAAATCTTGGTATTTCATTTCAAGTATGTTTTTAAGAATAAAATCTGTATCTTTGACAATTGAATAAAATATTTAATTTGTAGAATTAATACAGCGGATAGTTTTTATGTTTAGGTTTATTTTTGAAATGTCTTTCATTTGAATTACTTGGTTAATAACAAAGAAAATTAAGCTTTAACAGTGTCAAGAAAATGTGTATTGTCTTTTTCATGGGGAGGAAGGAATGCATTCTTTGGGGGAGATCAGTAAACTTAAAAGCTGTGCTTTGAATTTCTGTTTTCTGTATTGGTGTATTTACATCACAGTCACTTTTACTGAATAACTTATGCATAAGAAAATAGGTTTTACAGTCCTCATGATATTACTGAAGTTGGCTACAGTCAAAATATATACTGATTATCTTTTTTATCCTCTTTGTCATTGAGGAAGACAATTGTGCAGAGGCAGTTAACCCTTCTCTCAAATTTTGCATCTTGCAGAGGCAAGGAACTGCTCCACCTCCAATGAAACTGCCACCTCCTTATAAAGCTCCGAATGATGACAGTGACGAAAATGAAGAATATGCATTCACCAACCGTGAGTTTCTTTACATTATTTTCAGTGGATGCCGAATTTATTAAATTGTGCTTTAATAATTGTTGTAAATTACAGTGCTGTGGGTTCCTAGAAAATGTGCAGGGACCTTTCATACTGAAAGAGAAAATTTACATACCCTTAACTTTTGTGGCGTTATTTTCCTAAGCTTCTCTTTTTGACAGTAATATAACATTAGAGTATCAAAGGCAACTGACTTGTATACTACTTTATCTATATTCCATCATAGTCATACTATTTGATTGTCAATACAAAAATGCTAAGTCCTTGAAATTGCATTTGACCCACAATAATCTGAATTGGATGTTGGCTCTTGATTACTTGCCCTACTCAGATGGATGGCGATGTAGCTAATGCAAAATTACAGAAGCCCTACCAAGTCTTATTTTCTCCTTTAGAATTCCTTTCATGATTTTCTTTTTCGTTAGCTTATCAAATATACTTTATACATATATTTATTGGAGGCTTTGTTTAAAAGAATTTGCATTTATTTCATGCATGTAAAGTTATACGTAGTTAGATCTGGTTGTATATATTGAATTTCATTTAGAGGTAATGAAATGTTCTAAAATTAGATTGTATGATAGTTGTACAATTTGTGAATATACTAAATCCCACAGGATTATATATTTAAATGGTTGATTTTTTGGTTTGTGTAACATGAATTAATAAAAATTGTTTTTTTTGTCAGATTAAGATTTTAAAAATTAATATTTCTCATTGTTAGAAAGGTTATAAAAAAAGGAATTCTTACATACTATTGATGGGACTACAAATTCATGTACCTCTTTCTGTAGACTCATTTGGCAGCATGTATAAAAAATTTTAATGTGTATATTATTTGATTGAATAATTCACCTTCATTGCCCATCTGAATATACTATATGTATATATAACTACAAGGATATTTACTACAGTATTTTTCACTAATAGCAATTATAATGATATACTTGTATATTATATATAATTAGTATAAAATACAGCCTTAATTGCATGAGTCACTTACTCTCTAATCACTTCTAGCCTTTTGATCTGGAAAAAGTTGCATCTCTTAGCCTTTAGTTTCCTCATTTGTAAGGTGGAGGTAATAATAGTGCTTCTTTCACTGGGTGAATATATAACATGCTTATATAGAAGGTGACATGTAGGGAGTACTTCTGAAATGTTAGCTACTACTCTTTATTATTATTAATAGTAATACATAATTCTTCAGTTTACCAAATAGTGCCATTACAGAATAAAATTTTAGCATAAGTATATATTAAAACTTTATCCAAAAATTATTATAATTTAATTTTTAAAAATTTTAGCTATCATGTTTTTGAAGTTTAATGTAATTGTGAAGGAATAATACATTAACATTCTCTACTACTGGACAGCTCCTCATCACCTTGTTTACTGTGATACACTTACACTTTCACTTTCAATTACAATCGCTGGAGGAGAAGGATATTTTGATGTACTTCATTTTTCTTTAATACATTTTTTCTTCCTGCCCTTTTTTTCCTCTGGGCCAAAGATGGCGTTGTCATGGAAGTGTTTGTATATGATTTTGTAATTTTTCCTTTCCTTAGAACTTCAATGTTGTTGGGTTGACAATTGACTGTTTTCATTATAATGAAGAAAGAATACACAGGAGGATTTTTGAGAAAAATTTATGGCCTAAATAGAATTTAAAAACTAAAATACAACTCTTAAAGATTACTTTGTTGAGTGCTGCTTTGCCCAACAGTCCTACAAAGTTTATGATATAACTTAATCTCTATTATTCTGTCTTGCAGTATTTAAATATTTATGAACATTTGTTGATTCACAAGGTTATAATGTTCTTTGCAGAGTTAGTTCTCTTAACAATATTCACATTAACTGTCAATATATTTAACTTAAAAATATTTTTAGTACAAAATCAATAGCTGTCATTTTGTCTTTGATCCTTTGTAGTACTTTAATCCTGTAATAATAAATAACATTTATACTTCACTTAACTGATAGAATTTCTACAGATCAAGCACCTAAAGAAATTTTTCACTCCAGGTTACATGAGGAATTCTACTCTAGGGAAGTAACAATAAACCTAAATGTCAACCTTGTTTGAATTATTGCCATTCATACACAGTTTTTGTTGTTGTTGTCATTGTTTGTTTTTTTTACTATTAATCCATGTAGTCCAAGGATCATTGATCCTGCACTGGTTCAGAGATGCCTGAATAATTGTCACGTGTCTTTCAGATCTTTGGCCTTCCAGAGACCAAAGCCAAATAGCAAAATTCAAAGGCCAGAGCTGAACTTGGCAGAATCTCTGATATGTTTTAATTGAAAAAATACAGAAGCATATGGGATGAAACTACTTTCAAGTTTATTTAATCCACTTGAGTTTTATATAACAAAATATGTTTATTTGTAAGAAAAAAAGCGTTTCTCATCTTACAGCTCAATAAATAGAAAATTAGCAACCTGATATTTAAAAACAGACAAAATTTGAAATTACATTTTCCCAAAAGAGATATATAAATGGCTAATAAGCATATAAAAATGCTCAACATTATTAATTGTAAGGGAAATGCAAATTAAAACCGCTATGCATCCACTAGATGATCTTAATAAAAAAGACAGGCATGGAGCTAGAAACCTCATACACTGCTGGTAAGAATGTGAAATGTTACTGCCACTTTGGAAAACAATTTGCTAGTTTCTTAAAAAGTTAAACGTAAGTTTACTAGACAACCCAGCTATTGTACTTCTAGATATACATATACCTAAGAGAAATGAAAACATGTCCACTCAAAGACTAATACATAACGTTCACAGCAGCATTAATCACAATAGCCAAAAACTTGAAACAGCCAAATGTCCATTAACTGGTGAATGGATAAGCAAAATACTGTATATCTATATAGTGAAATACTGTTCAGTAATGAAAAGAAGCAAAATACTGCTACATGCTAATTACACTAAATGAGGGAAGCTTGACATACTGTGTGATTCCATTTATATATAGAATGTCCATAAAATTTTTTATGGAGATAGAAAACAGGTCAGTGGTTGCCTAGAGTTGGGGTTCCGTTTGGGCTTGGTAGAAATTGTTAGGGTGGTGAAATTATTAAAAAACTATATTGTGACAGTGGCATACCCCTATAAATTTACTAAAAATTACTGAATTGGGTGCTTTCTATAGGTGAATTTTATGTTGTGTGAATTACACAAGTAAAACTGTTATAATTACTTAGAAGTTAAATATTTTCAATTGAAGAACCACATTTGTAAGGGATAATTAAAATTTATTATGAGAAGTTCTATGTTAAAGGAGGAAATCAATCAATAGCAAATTACTTTAAGAAGGAAGTGTCTTCCTTGATATTGATGGGATTATAGAACCTTAAAGCTCATCTGGTCTGACTAATTTTACAGTTAAAAATCCTAAGGCCCAGAGCCAGTAGTTGCCCAAAGTCACAAAATTTGTTATTGTTGACTGGAATCTAGGTCTCATTTGGTGTTCAGGAACACATTTAGGCTCTCCTTTTCAGTGCCTTCTTTCTGCACCATGTCAATTTTTAACATAAATTACATTCATGATTAATGAAAATTTATTGAACAACTAGTGGTATTTTGGGTTTAAATTTTTGTTTTGTTTTTTTCCATCGTGGACTCTGTAGTTGAACTCTACCTTGCCAATAGATGTCACTGCAATCAACAGCAATTATTACCAAGGATTTTAAAGAATGTTAAGAATGTTCACCTCAAATAAGCAAAAACAGCATTCATTAGTGGCTTCTAGCAGTATTTCCATGTTCATTTTACTAAATATATGACTTTATTTGCGTGCGCTCTCTCTCTCTCTTTTTTGTTTAAGTTTTAACAGTGCAAAATAGGAGGGGACGATTAAGAAATAAAGATGAACATTTAACTTTTAAATTTTATGTAAATTCTTTTTCTCATTTCCTATAATTATTTTTTTCATCTTTATAATTAAGTAAAATATGTAGAATTCTTTTTCTAGACCTATAATTGGAGATGGGTAAACATTGATTTCTATTTTACTGGGGTTTTTTTATTCTGAAAACTTCCAAAGCATCAGCCCTTAGTATAATTTGGATGTATTTATTGTAAGTATAAACAAAAAATTGTATTAAGATCTTTTGAGCAGCATTTAAATTATGTTCAAGTGTTCTTGACTTTTTTATATGTTATCAGTGATAAAGATTACTGACTATATTTTACAAAGAAGATACTGTAGTAATGGATAGAGAGGGTTAATTATGAAATAAGTGCAGTTGGTTATAGGAATATATTCAGGTGTGCTGGGGGTGGGGCAGGGTAGGAGATGCAAATACTGCATTTTAAGTGAAGTTTAAGAAACCTCAACTATTTCTCTAGTGTTTTTTCTGAAGCTTCTGGGGTTTTTTCATAACTTTTCCCCCTAAGAAGCTAACCTGAAGCCTTGACAGCTTAAATAGAATCTTTACTGCATGTTTAGGATGTCACCGAGACACAAATGAATCTCGCTAGGGGAGGCCACATGTTCATTGTGGTTCACTAGTTTCTTTGTTGTAAAAATGATTGAATGCTGTGAGCAATAAGGACAGAGTAAGTTGATGACTATTCCACTTACTTCGGACAGGCTAAATTAACTGCTGTTTCCTTTTCATCTGCGTCAGAAAGATGCAACTAATGTAATGAAGTATTTCTCAGCAGGAAAACTGGGTCATTAAAATGATATTAATTGAAGCTGGCCACCACGTAAGTGGTTGTGTTTGTAGTGCCTCCTGCTCTGGAATAGAGCTATTATCCCGATGCGAGCAGGGTAACTGAGAGCCACAGCCGGCAGCGTGAAGCATCTGAGGGTCAGATGTTGGAAGCCAGGGGTTTTGCTTCTCCCGGCATACTTTCCAGGCAGCTTTCACCTACTGACAGATGTGACTGTTAGCTTGAGGGTAGATTGAAATTAGCTTAATTGATTGCTTCTCATGATAGAAATAGACTGACAACTTGCCCTTACAGAGAATAAAATCTAAGGGGGAAAAAAAATAGGCCCAAGGTCGACAGAAGAGAGAGGACAGTCTGTGGTGAGGATCTGAGCTGTTTCCAGCATTGAATGTTTAACAGGAATGCAGATACCCTGAAGGCAACACTGGTACAGCAATGGTCCAAGGGGGTTTCCCAGGTAAGATATCTGCCTCTGTTATCTGTGGTTCTTTAGGAATGCAATCTTAAGCTGTTTTAGTGATGGTGCAGAATGTTGTTTTAAAGGTTTGAACAGTAATAAGCTAAGGCATTTATCTTAAATGAGAGAGGGTGCATATGCATGTGCAAGGCAATTTGTTAGAACAAACCTTTTAAATTTTCCTTTCATCTGTGTTGTATCTGGAATCATCCCTATAATGTTTTCGAAAAGTAGAGTAGTTTATCAGACTGTCAAGAATATGCTAGTAGTTTCAGTGCCAAAATTCTTAAAATTCTATGTGTGCATGCTATATCCTGTCCTTTCAGAATTGTAATTGGGAAGTCAGTTTCCTGGACATTTATTATTATTGTTATTTGTGCCTTCGCCATAATCAAAAAGGAAGATGATTTACAGTAGAACAAGGTTATTCTGATTAATTTAAGATGCTGACCATTCAGCATTTTGTTGTAGATGAAAGCAGAATAGCATTAAGAAATCATACTAGTAAACAAAAGGCTGCTTTTCCTAAATCGTAAAATGGTACCTTAAATATTATTTGCTAATTGTGATTGAGGTCCCATTCATCTAAACCTACACATTCAAATTTATTGGGGGAGGGGCTCTCAGCACTTGAAAGTATTATCAAAAACTTACTTGTTAACATACAGTTCTTGAAATCATTCCTAGATTGGTAATACAATTTCATGCAATAAATTACTCTGTTTAGTGTATGCTTTTGCCTGACTTCAAAACAATTTATTAACATCAGAGATTTTTTTAAATCTAAGCAAGATATAGAATGTATTATTGCTAAGCATGATTGCCTAAGGGAGGCAAGTGTAAACTCACAGTTAGACATCACATTATTGCCTTTCTTTTTATTTTCAGCAGTGCATATGCAAATTAGGTTATTCCTACTGCAACAACAGGATATATGCTGCATTCCTGATTTTAGCCAGCAAACCTTAGTTCTTGACTATGCTGTCAAAATAATTGAGCAGGAACTTTTCTTTTGCCTAA
The DNA here is from genome assembly GCA_004026885.1 of Lyroderma lyra. Classification (NCBI taxonomy): domain Eukaryota; kingdom Metazoa; phylum Chordata; class Mammalia; order Chiroptera; family Megadermatidae; genus Lyroderma; species Lyroderma lyra. The sequence goes on along the minus strand of PVJL010001374.1, from coordinate 37,563 downwards.
AATATAATTCTAAAATTCTTAGTGTTGTAGTCCTGACATATCTAGTATCCAGTTTTGTGATTTTGAAGTATAAGAAATGTTATAGCTCTTAAATGGATGCGTCACAGATTCCCTGTAATGACAGCTGTCCATAGTGTGTTAGTTTCCATTCTGTGGTTGGCATTCCTTTCCGTTGTTTGTCATCTTTGCAGTACTACTCAAACTTGTCTTTACAAAGCAGCTATAAGAATGATCCTGAATATTGGTGGACTTTACCTGCTTCAGACCTCTTAGATCAATTCGTTCAACTTCCTTTTGTTTCAGGAATTTTCTTCATTTAAAATCATTTTATCCAGATTAAAAATACATGTGAACTTTAGTCTCCTCAGTGTAACCTGCCATCCCTGATAATTTCCTTATCTCTGTCTCACTAAGTTGCCACTGCCTGGGCTTTATAAACCCCAGTAAAACCCCCACCACTCCCCATAGTGGGTTTTCCAGAAATTGAAAAGAGTAAATCTAGTCAGTAGGAATTTCTGTCTCTTTTGCATTTTATTCAAATAATATATGAACTCAGTTTTTGAAAAAGTTATTAGCTATAAATGTGTCTTGTAAGTAGACATAGTTATATATTATATATAACTTACTTTTCCAGTGTTCATGCTCAGGATTAATTGTGAATGATTTACATAACACATATAGAGCATTTATTAAAGGTTTGTATTTATATATACATATTTAGCTTCAAAGTATTTTGATGCTTTGCAATAGTCTTGTATATTATTATTAATAATTAATAATTATGTTCATTGCTCTGCATTCAGTTAATTTTAAAAGCATCTTTGTATTTTATGTATCTTTTAGCATATGTATATATATTTTTGCACATGAAAGCAATTTATTTGAAGGTTGCTTTAAAAATTAATCTTTAACGAATACTTTTGATGAAAATTTAATTTGTACTTTGCAGAGTAACACTTGCATGAAATGATAAATAGGTTAGAACTCTTATTGGAATATTTTACAAAAAGTTAGTCACAGGGTTATAAATAAAGGGTGACACCTCTCTCTGCAGAGAATTTACTATTTCATTTCTATTGCTTGGAACCGTGTTATTTTTAAAAGGGCTTTCCTTGCTCTGTTATCAGTGGTTTTATGTCACTTTAAAATATTTCAAATTTGTATATATGAATAGAGGTTAAACATTCATCATTTTAATTCATTCAATGTTGAATAAAAAGAAAGTTTTAAAATTTCAATTAAGGAGGTAGTGTATCAAAAATTAAGTAGTATTTAAAGTTATTTTTTACAGGGACTGGCTCATTTTTTGGTAAATACAATAGGAGGTAAGGCAAGAAATATTGCTCTTAGGTTTTTATTATATTGTCTTATTTAGATCTATATTTTTATAAAAATTAATACTTATTTCTTTTTCTTTACATTTATAATATGTCAGGACCCTAAGATACTTACATAGCATGAAGAATTCATATTATATATTATGACTATATCTGTCCCGAGAAGTTAGTCTTATTATTCCCAATATAAATAGTAAAACTCTTTATAGAAAGCTTGGAGTGGTTTTTCCATGGGTTGGTAGAAGTATGACATAACCTCAGTTTCTATGGTGATCTAACATGAAAAATATTTGAAGCCTAATATAGTTTGTCCTAAGCCTAAGGGGAGAAATACACTAATGTTATCTCTGCCCTCAAGAAGATTATAATGTTCCTAAAAAGAGAAAATTTGTATAGGTACAAATGCCTTGGAAGATCTTCTAGAAAAGATTGAAAAGTTGGTAGGATTGGTAGATTTGAGAGTCCATGAAAAAGCAAAGAAATGTTACAAGCCAGGTATGTAGGAAAGAAAGGACAAAGATAACCTACTCCAAAAGAGGGTACGTACAAGATACTAGCAGGAAAGCAGAATGGATAAAGTAAGATCAGATTTTTAGGGGACCAAGAATTCTAAAACTTTACAACTTGAGAATTTGTTATTTTCTGAAATGGACATTATAGTGGTAGCTGACCCATGGAGACTGCATTTCTGAATGTTAAAATAAAATTTACAGTTTCATTCCTTTTTTTTTTAAGTACTTATGTTTTAGGCACTCTGCTAAATGCTTTCTATACATTATTTTCTTCAGTCCATGTAATTTTTAAAATCTCATAATTTTATAGATGAAGTCTAGATGACTTTAAACAGCCTGCACTTTTACAGGTTTTAACTTTGCATATTTTCAAGGATCTTTCAAATAATTCATTCCATTAGTAAAGACAAATTGATTGTTGTCCTTTTCAGTAACTGGGCAAATAGACATGTAAACAGAATTTAAAAAGAAAGTTCCAAATTCTGAAAAATATTGATTATATTCTTCAGCAAACCACTTTCTGAAAGTTCCCATTTTAAAAACATTATAATCCAAATGAAGCTGAATTGGGGAAACATACAGTAATGGAGGCATGCCATTAGTCTTGAGGGTACACCTCACTGTGGCATCACACACCACATAGCATGAATCAGACCTCTCAGCATAAACAAATTTCTCTTTCATTACTGAAAAATGTCTACATTTGAAGAAGAAATAGCAAGTCAACTGATGTTAAGAAGAGAATGGTTAAAGATCTAAGGTTAAGCAGATGTTTAGATAAAGTTTTAAAAAAATGTTATTTTGAGTCATACTCAATATTTTCACGTTAATCCTAGGTGAGATGGAAATATAGTAGCATTTTGGTAAATGTTTTTAATTGAGTTTGGGTTTTGGCTCAGTGTTGCCTGTACCTGTTTTAGGTTTTCAGTGTCTGCTCTTGAGTATTTCAAAAGCCAACACAGCCTGTGGGGAATGAGAAGATAGCACCTCTCAGCTCCATATAGCAAAAAGATTATGAGATATAAAAGGTTAAAAAATTTTATATCTAATGGACAGTTTACTAGCTTCCCATCTAAGTGTTTGCTTGAATACATCTAATGTTTCTTGGAAATGTTTTGATTACACCGGCAGGGATAAAACATGTACCATGGTGATGGTCTAATAACAAACAAAATTATATTGATGAATGCTGCTCATCTATGCCATGTGAAATCTCTAAAAACAGCTATCTGCTTCTGTTCAAAATTAAGTTAAATGCTTTGGTTCTTCAAATAACAGACACTGAATTTGATTGATTGCCAAAGCACTTTTTTGCAGTATAATAATTTACACATTGTTTAGTCTCCTGTTTTGATTGTTCTTTAAGGAGAATCATTTTAGCAAATAGATAATCTGTGTTTTTACAGATCACAGCCTACAAAAACTAGCTTCTCATTCTCTGTGGAGTCTATAACTTTCACCATATGTCTATGTTCTTTTTTTCTTTCAGTTTATGCAGCAATAATCAACTTGTACCCTACATGAATATGGCTCTTAATGTTGCTTATAGGGTTGTGTTGAGATTAGGTGTTTAGATGTTAGTCTCCTCTACCTCCAAAGCTTAGGTCATTGTAGATGTTTAGTAAAGTTCTTTGAAATGATATAGGAAAAGCCTTTTTTTTTTTTCTTTTTTTGGTAAAGAGTGATAAGGGCAATGAGCATTTTGGGGAAGGAAAAGAGTTCCCACTGAGTAAAGAAACAGCAAGGATTATTAAGTCTTGGGACTTTTATTAGTAAACATGCTCTACTTTGGAGTTCAATATAGGGCTCTTCTATTTCCTTGATTTATGTGTCCCTTTGGGGAGAAATGTCACCTAATGACCCTTATATATTTAGTCCCATAGTTCTGTCTCCATTAATAGTCACTTATTAATTACTTTGCTTCAGTTAGAGAAAGACTGGAAACAGTATGAAGGCAGGGACCCCCAATGTACTCTCAATGTTTGCCAAGACCTTTTGGAGAGGCAAGAGGATGTTTTGGTGTTAGTTATCACTGGTGATGAAACATGGGTGTACCAATACGACCCTGCAACAAAGCATCAAAGTGCACATTGGAGGTCAACCAGTTCTCCACAACCAAAATATTTTGTCAGTCCAAGTCAAGAGTCAAAATGATGTTGCTAATTTTTTTTTTATGTCAGAGGGATTGTTCATTATGAATTTGTACCAACTGGAGAAACAGTCAACCAAGTTTACTATTTGGAAATGCTAAAACGGCTGCATGAGAAAGACAAAAACTACCTGAACTTTTTGCATGTTTCTTGCATCACGACAATACACCAGTTCACACGGCACTGTCTGTGAGGGAGGTTTTAGCCAGCACACCAATAACTGTATTGGAATATCTTCCCTACTCACCTGATCTGGCCCCAAGTGACTTTTTTCTTTACCCAGAGATAAAGGAAATATTGAAAGGAAGACATTTTGATGACATTCAGAATATCAAGTGTAATACGATAAGAGCTCTGATGACCATTCCAGAAAATTGCTTTGAAGGTTGGACAGGGTTCTTGTGTTACTGCATAGCTTCTCAAGGGGAGTACTTTGAAGGTGACCATAGTGATATTCAGCAATGAGGTAGCACTTTTTCTAGAATAAAGTCATGAACTTAATTGTCAGACTTCATATATACATACAATTGAAAGTGATACATAGTTGAAAATATATATCCTTAATATTTTCATTCTGATGAGTATATTCATTCAGAAGAGAATTTGTACTGTTTGTAGTTAAATGTACTTATTTTACAAAGAGGAATTTAAGGGCTAAAATGGAGAAGTTATTCCCTCTAGATCACAACTAATTATGGTAGAGTAGGGACTAAATCTGGGATCTTTTATTCCCAAATGATATTTACTTTTGTTGACATAAGAAACATCTAATGAATATTTATGAGAGGATGGCCAAATCTCTATAATTTGTAAAGTGGGCATTCTCTTGGAACAGTGATTTACTGATGAAATCATTCTACATCTGCATGTATTTCTTAGGAGGAGGATCTTTTTATGAGTTACATAGTGCAATGATAGTATATAAGGAAAGAACATCTTCTCTCATTGGAACAATGGGATTTTGGGGGGGGAAATTTCAATATTATAAAGAAGTTCTTATGAAGAATTTATATAATTGCGGCAGGTAGGCAATAGAACAATGGTCAAACACATTGATTTTTCTGCTCTCAGTTTTTTTTTAATTGATTAGTCCATTGTGTTTGCTTCTTCAGTGGTTTCTGAAAAACGTCTGTAATCTGATTTATGCATGTAATGTTTAGGGCAGTTAACAGGATAGTTTGGGTTTGTTGGACAAGTAGGAAAAAGTAGCAGCTTTTCATTTTGTAACCAGTAGAACTTTGCTGCAAGGTGAGCTAATTTAAAATTAATCGATTATTACAAGATTCAACAAAGGACAACCTGTGGACCAGATGTGGCCTGTTGCATGTTTCTGCAAATAAAGTTTTATTGGAACATAGCCTCACTCATTCATTTTCATAATGTCTTCAGTGCTTTTAAGTTACAAAAAATGGCAGAGTTGATCAGTTGCAACAGAGGTTATATGGCCCCCAAAGCCTAAAATGTGTACTGTATAGCTCTTTCCAGAAAGTTTGCCAACTCCTCAGTTATACTATAGAAGTTAAAGTTTTAAATCAGGTGTGGGTTCACATTCTGCCATAAAGCTTACTACCTGTATGACCTTGAACAAATTACTTAGTCCCAAATTGTCTGACTTCTGATTTCCTTTTCTCTAAATGGGGTTAATATTACCTACCACATAAGTTTTTCCAAGTGATTAAATGGCATGAAATATATAAAGTATTTAATGTGTTTATTTTTAAATAGTAAACACTCTAAAAAGATTAACTATGTACAAAAAATATATTAATTTGTGTATTATTTTTCCTTTGTACAAGATTGAAAGTTGCTTAATTTATTGTGGTACACACCTATGAAATAATTTTTTTACATGTTTCTCGTGTTATGTATCTTATAGATACATCTTATAAATATATCTCATAGATGCAATTGGTGATGTACTCACTATTTCTAAATTTCTGTACTTTGATGGTGTAAATTTTATCAACCAGGTTAGTTGTTTAGGGTTTTCCTCTGCTGTAAAAATATCAGCCATACAAATCTTAAATTAACTTGCAGTCAGAACATGGCCCTAATTCTTCTGGCAAATGGTGTTATCAAGTATTGAATCAATTTAATCATTTCTTTATTGATCAGAATATTTTAATATAAAATATTGTGAGATAATAGAAAATACAAGGGCTGTCCTGAAAAAATCCAGCCATAAATGCCTGCTGTTGGTTCCCTGGTGGTGTAGTGACTAGGCTTTGGCACTCTCACTGCTGCAGCCTGGGTTCCATTCCCAGACAGGGAACCAACACACACAAAAAAGCCTGTTTTTCATATTACCTGATTGGATACTTTCCAGATGGCCCTTGTATATGTGTTGGACTCTGCCCCCCGGTTCATGGCACAGATCTGCTAAAAACCTTATAATTTCCTAAGTGATAAGAACACTAGGAGCATTTCTCATTCTAGCATTTTTCTTTGACCCTATCCCTCACTCAGGGGTTTCTAAAACTCTTGTAAATTCCTAAGTCATAATAGCAGTAGAAGCATCTCTTGTTCTAAAGAGATGACTTTGGGGGGGCTCCTGGTTGGGGGCTGGTCACCAGAAAGACCCAGACATGATTAGAAGCTTGGAAGTTCCTTTCTTCCTCTACTCCAGAGAGAGGAGCACAGCTGGGAATGGTGTTAATGATTGATCATGCCTATCTGAGGAAGCCTGCATATAGGCTTGTTATATTCATATAGGGATATTCATTATATTTATAGCTTCATGAGAATAGTATTGTTGATTTATTTTTAACTCAACATAGTAATGCCTTGTACAGAAAACACCCTCAGTAAATATTAAATGAATGAGTGAACGTTGGGATATATAAAAATATGCGGACAGCTTGTGCATGGGAGGGGTTTGGACATTGACTATGTTCTTCAGTTTCTTTTAAAAAATTTTTTTATTAAATTTATTGGGCAACATTGCTTAATAAAATTATATGGGTTTCAAATGTACAATTCTATAATTCATTATCTATATACTGCATTGAGTGTTTACCACCCAAAGTCCCTGGGTAGGGTTTGGGCATTGACTGTGTTCGTCTGTTCTTGATATTTTTTCCTTCTTGAAATATTTTATATCAAATACTCTGTGTGCAATTCAGTTTTGAATTATTTATACAAAGCAGTTTTATAGCTGACAAGCAGTTATGAGGCAAATCAAGCTACATGTGTAGAGTAATTGGATAAGGCTTCTTGATGTGAAGCTGCAGGGTTTTGAATGAGAGACTTGTCATTGTAGTCCGTAGAGGACTATTAAAACTATTCAGGCAGAGGAGTGATCTTCTGCCTATAATCTAATTTGTTGATAGATTACAAAAGAATGATATAGAAAACTACTTAGAAGATATATCATTTGGGAGTAAGTCTCAATTGTGAGTGAAGAAACCTTAAAGTAATAGTTATTCTAGAGAACAGAAATGTATTTCCCCACAAGTATGAGTGTAGAAGTAGGTACTACATGGCACGTGGGACTCGTGCTTCTTTCATATTGTTGCTCTTCAATACATGACCTCCATTCACTTTGTCACCTCAGGGTCACAACACTAGCTCCAGCCATCAGGGCTGCATTCTTGCTGTCTTGAAGGAAAACAGAGAAGGGCAATCTTCCTTCTTTTAAGGATATTTCTAGAAAGTTGCCCATAACTCTAGCATATATTCCATTGTCCAGAGTTTAGTTGCACAATTAGCTACAAAAGAAGCTGAGAAATGTTATTTTTCTTCTGGGAAGATGCATGCTCAACTAAAACTGTTTCTAGTACTCAAGAAGAAAGGTAGAATGGATATCAGAGAACAAATGAACAGGCTTTCCAATGGCGGGTTTTTAACATTCTAGGAAATAATGAAGCAAAGGTCATTAGCTAATATAAGTAGAACTTTTTCTTACAAAGGAAGGTATGCATGCATTCATTCAACAAGCATTTATAGGGAATTGTGCTGAGAGCCTAGTGTGGTTCTATGTGTAAAGGAAGTCGTCAGTGTAAAATGTGAGATAAAAGCTGTGAGAGCAGATGTGATTGCCAGGGAGAGTGTATAAAGTCCTAGCACAAAATCTCTGAGGACATCAGAGGGAACCTTTAAGAGCAATGCTAAGACCGTGTGGAGACGTGGAACATTTAACCTTAGTTAAGGTAAGGAGCACCCCCTCTAATTACCCAGGAGGGAATAAAGATGTGAGGCCTATCAGAAGGCCCAGAAAGAGCCCTGCACCCTCACCCTTCAGCCCCATCACGCTTAGAATTTTATTGACTTCTTCCTTCTTCCATTCTGGCCTTGACCACCATTTCATATTTGTCATTGGTTTAAAACTTTGGAAACAAGAGTAAGGAAGAACTATGGTATAATTATGTTTCCTCCAGTCTAAGGTGCATACTTTTACATTTGTGGAATGAGACCAAAACATGCTTTCTATGTAGTATTTCAAGGACTTTAAGAAGAATAGACTAAAAAGCAGCATGCATTATCTTTTTTTAAAAATTTGTTTACTTGCTTGCTTGTACTTATCTATCCAAACCAAAAGAAAGTGAAAATTTTAGCCTGTAGAGTATTTTGATTCTCTTCAAGCCATTTTTAAAGTTTTATATGTTAGTTTGATGTTGTTTATTCTAATGTAATAATTTCTAGAAGGTAATATGTATTTTATTATTGTTTATTATCATTTATATTAAGGTATATGGAAAAACAATGTAATTTCTTACATAATCTTAACTTGTTAAAATAGCAAGTTAAATAAAAATGTGATAGATTAGCAGATGAAAGCTTTCAGAGGATATTCTTTGACATATAGAAAAGGTATTTAAATTGTGCCTAATTGTAATTTGGAAAGAAAATAAGGCATCATTTATTTTTAGGAGTTTATAAGTTAGCTCTAAAAGCAAGTCATGTATAAGTACCATACTTATATACTTACATTTGATTATATGTGCTTGGGATAGTATAAGTTTTTTAATATGCTTTTTCACTTTTTGATTATATAATTCAAAAATAAAAATAAAAACCTTTTATTTGTGGTTGCATGTATGAGTAAGATTTTATGTCTATGTGCCTGAAGTATTAAAACCTGTTGTGTTGGTGATGTTTTTTTTGGCTGCTGCAAAATCTATGTTTATCTACTTCTTGGGAAGTTAACATTATAGTGGTTTTAAAGAGTGTGTGTGTGTGTGTGTGTGTGTGTGTGTAAAATCTTTAAGAAAGTTTTAACTTTCACTTATGGTATAGTTGTTCATTCACCTTTGTAGATAGGTCATTCATGCAATTTTGCTGACAATCAGTGCCCCCAGTTCAGTAGCTATCCATTATAATTGTCTGAGCCTTCTTATGGTCTCTCCCCAGGGTTTTTTTTCACGTCCCTCCAGTGTTTCTGTGCCCGTCTTCTGTGTTCCATCTACACTGACTGCTCTCCAGCATACTGTCCTACATCTTGCCTCAGAATCTTAGCATGTACTTTCTCTGCATAGTATTACTCTCAAAACTCTCTTAACTCAAAACCCACTTCCTTAAGGAAGTCCTCCTTGATGTCCAGTTCAGATACAGACATTTTTTTGTACACACTCCCTGTGGTAATTTTCCTTTGTACCTTTTATCTGAGTTCATTTTATGATGAAAGATTAATTCTCTCTCTTTCATTAGGTGGTAGGTTCCAGGGTCAGGTCTCCATCGTCCACCACTACCTAGCAGTGTGCTTGCCATGTGATAAGTATCATTAAACACTTTTTTGAGTGAATGAGTAAGCTTAATTTTCAACCGTTATACTTCACCCTGAAGAGCTAAACAAAGTTCACTTTCACATTACTGATCCTGATCAAGAAAAATACATAAACTTAACTCACTGTTATTATATCTTTGTCAAAAGAGTCTTTGTGTGTAGAGTCAGAAGATCTGTATTCAGATTTCACCTCAATCACTTTGTAGTTATGCAGTCTCAATCAAGCCTCTTAAACATTCTGGACTTCAGTTTATTCATTGTCAGCATACATGGCTAATGCCCACATTGAAGGTAGGTTTGAGGATTAAATGAAGAAAAGATGTATGAAAGAGCCTGGTGCAATACTTAGTATATAACATTCATCCTCAATAGATGTTATTTGCATTTGAATATAATTATTGTTTTTAACATCTTCTGTATTGATCTCATAACTGTTTTTGTTTACTCTAAGTGAAACGAACACAGCCGGTCTCAGAGTACAGCCCTCCTCCTCTCATACCCCTGCGTGTCAATCAAAGGAATATGTTTTATTTCTGTTCTTTGATCTCATGGGGTGGAAGTAGGGTACCAGGGAGTTAAGTGGTTCAGTTGGTCATGGACAGAGTAAGCCAGTGACAAGGGCAGAATGCAAGGAATAGAGAGGTACAAAGCAGTCTGTGGGCTGTGGGGCCATTATCATGTGAAAAAATTACAGATGTGGGGAGTTCTGGGATCCTGCAATGTAAGAAAGTAGAGTTAAGAGTGGGAAGGGGACCAGGTGTTGTCCTATGCTTCAAGTGGGTTACCTGACATGTTCCCCCAAACACCTCTAATACTACTATTTTCACTTTACATTTGAGGTAACGAGGAAAGAAGGAGATGAATCACATCCAAGGTTTCCCAACTGCAGGTGGCAGAAGTGGGATTTGAACCCTCACAGTCTGACTCCAGAGCCCGCACTCTCAGTCACTGGGTATTAATGCCCAGTGGGAGGCATCGCTTTGGGTAGTCTGAGTACAAGGGATTCTTACCAGCAAGATCCAGGCTCCCCAGGAGCACTCACTTGGAAATTCATCCAGGAGGCTGTTATATAGAATTTAAAGTGCACGTTGGGTACCCTTTGTATCGGGTAGGTTGGATTTTCTCCTGCTAGTGTTCCCTCATCTCTTTGGGCTGTTGTTCGGTTAGGGGTATTCATTTTTAATATTTTTTATGTTTGATTTATAGTTGACATATAGTATTGTGATAGTTTCAGGTGTACAACATAGTGATTAGACATTTATATAACTTATTATACAAAATGATCACCCCAATAAGTCGAGTACTCATCTGACACCATAGTCACTATAGTATTGCTCACTGTGTTCGCTGTGCTGTACTTTACATCCCCATGACTGTTTTTATAACTGATTATTTGTACTACTTCATCCCTTCCCCTTTTCACACATCCCTCCAGTCCCCCTTCCATCTAGCAACCATCACAATGTCCTCATCGTTATTTTTGAATACTAATTTATTAGGACCTTAGAATTCTATCACAACTAAGCAAAGTGAATTGACAAGAAAGGCAAACCTGAAAAATATTGTCTCTTGTCCTTAATTTCTTGAGGCGGCAAATCAGGTAGCTATTATTGTTTCACTGAGTGCCTACTATGTGCCAGCTGCCATGATAGGTGTTGGAGATGCAAAATACATGAGACAGACACAGGTCTGGTTCTCAAGGAGTCCCATTCCTACAAGCAAGTTAGATAAGTCAGGCGGTTTTCACAGGAGATGAAGAGCTTTGGTAGAGGAAGTTTCAGAGGATACCTTGGACTCTAAAGGACTCTGAATCCTGCCTGAGGAGTCGTGAAATGCATCTCTGAGCATAGTACAAAGTCACTAAGACATGGAAAAACAAAGGAAATGTGATATTATAATATGGCTATAGTGCAGTCATGCAAGAAAGCATGGAAGAAAATGGACCTACAGAAAAAACATTTACTGATCACGTTTATGTGTCTTATACAGAGCTAGGAGTATTACGGACTTAGAAGGCTATCAAAAATATAAGGGTCATTTTATTTTTATTTATTCATTCTAAATTAAAACCTCTCCCTTTATTCAACAAATCTTGATATTTTTCTAAACATTTTTGTTTTACTAATTTTACCTTAAATTATCTTAAGAGTTGAAATTTTTATTTAAGGAAATATAACATTAACAAGCATTCAATACTGCTGTTTATAGGATTGACTTGACTGCCCATTACAAAAAGAGATAAAGTCTGCTATGTACAGTCTCATATTACCTTTTAGAGACACATCTGGTTTATAATTTGTAAAAGAGACAATGATTTATGTTAAAATATCAACTCTGCCCTTTACTAGCTAATTTCTTGGGCAGTTCACTTTAATTCCTCCAGCCTCCATACTTCTTATTTCTAGAAAGGTCTGTTGAAATATTAAGTGAGATCATTTATTTGAAGGTAAGTGTCATTCAAAAGGCAGCATCTGTTACTGTTACACATTTGAGTTTAGAAATACCTGTAAGAGAGTTTAGGTTTTCAACAGACATTTCCTTCCCTGCCTTCCTCTTCTGGCTTTCTAGTTTGCGGCCTCTTGCAGTTGCGTCCCCTCCGGTTTATCTTTCCTTTTCTTGCAGTTGCATCCCCTCTGGTTTATCTTTCCTCTTACCTTGTGAGAACAGTTAGTCACTGCTGTGCTGGATCCTGTCCAGGTTCTGACAGTCAGCTGCTTTCACGGTGTCGATCAGTGTAAAGACCAGACACAAATGAGAAAAGACTGGCTACTGTGCCTCAAGTTATTTCTTTTCATCTTATCATCTCAACTGCCTGAGAAAAAGCCAAAAAGATTAAAATTCAAGGGTTAAAGTATTAAACATAGCAAAATAGGAACACCAGAGAGAAAACGAGTATCTATTCCTCTGTGGGAAGGAGATGAATGATGAGTGTTGTCAGTTTATTTTGATAGTCTTTGGTAACTTCCGTGTATCTTTATTATAATCATGTTAGCAACCAGTTTTTTAAAACTCAATCTTCGTTGACTTCTTTAGGTGTATGGGATAGATGTTTCCTTTCAGCAGCAGCTTTTCTACAAATTGTAAATGTGGTTTGCTTCCTAACTCTCAGTTGCCATTTTGGCAAATGCAGATCTGGATCACGACATAACCTTAAATAAAATTTCAAGGGTTAACATTTTTTAAATAGATTGTATTTTCTTTTCTGGTGGAATTGCTGAATCATATGATAAGTCTATATTTAATTTTTTGAGAAACCATCAAAGCTGCACCATCTTACGTTACTGCCAGGAGTGGACAAGGGTTCCAGTTTCTCCACAACCTCTCCATCACTTGTCATTTTGTTTTGGTTTTACAGTAGTCATTTGAATGGATGTGAAGTAGTATCTTGTTGTGATTTTGATTTGCAGTTCTCTGATGTTGACATTTTTGCAGGTGTTTATTGGCCATCTGTATGTCTTCTTTGGAGAAATGTGTTTTCAAATCCTTTGCCTATTTTTAATCAGGTTGTTTGTTTTGTTTTTGTTGAGTTGTGGGAATTCTTTTATATTTTGGATATTAATGCTATGTAATTAAAACGGGTTTATGTGTTAATTTAAGGAGCTTGCGTACTGCAAGAGAGAAGAAAGGAAAGTTTTGGTTGGTTAGGAAATAAACCTTCAGGTACCTGAAGCTATGGTGTACTAGGCATTAAGCTAAACACTTCATATTCTTTAATTTTATCTTCTCAAAGGACAGGAAACATTATTGTTCTTATTTTAAAGATGGGAATGTAGAGTTAAGTAACTTGTAGGAGTGGCATCAGATACAATGTGGCATCAATGGAATTCTTTTTTAATTCACCATGTGCATTTTAGTGAAGAGCTTTCTGACTATAAACCTCTTGTACTTTTTTCTAATCGAGTCTGATTTAACAAAGCTAAATAATAGTGTTTCTAATAGTGAAGAAACATCTGAATTACTCCCAAAAGACATTCTTCTCTTAATCTTGGAGTCTTTCATTAAAATTTAATTCTTGGGGGAAATAAAACTCTGTATTAATTAGAAATTTTGACTAACTTAACCTGATTCTTCAGCAATTCAGATAATGAAGAATTTTTAAGTTTGTGTTTCTATAATTTATTCATGTATTTATGCTGTCCCTACTCTGGGCCAGGACCTCTGCCTACACACAACAGAGGTGGTTTCTTCTCTCATGATAGTGGGAAACATGAGAAATAAACAACCAAAGGCGACTACATGAAAATACTGTCAGTGTCAGCTAGAATTCTGCCTCTTCCCTGAACCTTGATCTGATAGTTTTTGGAGCTAATACGTCTGTGCAGAGCCCTGGGCAAACACAGCCTGATGGTTTCCCAAGCAGGTATACAGAGGGCAGTTTGTGTCCAAAGTGTCAGTCACTAAAAGGACAAAGTAAACTTGGCAAATACCATTTTATATTCCTTTTGCTACAGTTCCCTTTAATTATTGGAAACTGCCCTTTTTCCCCCTCCAGAAAATAAATTAAACACCTTCATGCTGTCAGTGACACTGCTGATCTCCATGATCTGTTGCCAGTGCTGAGCTTTTGTTGAGCATTATTGCAAGGCTGGGTAATGACCAGGAAGCAAAATCAGCCCAACTCTTAACACATTTCTGCTACTCTATAACCATAATTAGCTTGCTACTCAGTGCTTTTATAGTGATTAAAGAATCATATTCTCTATTCTCCTGATATTTAAAATGTACAAATAATTGTAAAGAGTGCTGTGTAAATTACATTTGGCTTTTCTCAGTGCCGTTTTCAAAATCAAAATGTTTTTACTGGTCTCTCTTAAGACTCAGTAAAAATCTGAGGTCAGTAATAGCCAAACTCCTTTTTATACCTGTTTTCAGGCATCACTAAGGTCCATAAAGGCATTTTGATCTTGGATAGGAACTTACCTTAGGTTTCTTAGATAGCATTCTTTAGTGTGTATAAGAATTACAGAGAGATCTGTTGTGTTTTTTTGTTTGTTTGTTTTTAATAGCATGGTGACTCTTTGGCTTCATATCAAGATTAGATTTTGTAGATCTGACACGGAGCCTAGACAACTGCATTTTTTAGAGAACTGCTTCTAGTGATCGGTGGACCACACTTTGGGAAACACTGATCTGGGTGTAGTGGTGCTCTTACAGAAAGGCTTCACTGGGCATATTCTTTAAGCCTGAATGTGCGAGCCTATCTGTTTGAACACAGATGTGTATGTGACTGTTTTCCCTAATTGAGGTAGATTAACTTTCCTCTGCATTAAACTAATTTCAGTTTATGTTTTAAACCTATAGGTGGTCAGTGAACTTGTGCTTCATAGATGGATCCTGTGCCAGCTGCACCTCCTCCACTGAATGATTGCCTTAACCTTCATTATCAGAGGGGTTTGGCACAGTGGTTACTTTCCTCCTGGCAGGAAATAAAGGAAAATATGGGATGAAATTTGTGAAAAGGAGAGATAAAGATAATCTACCTCTAACTTCAGTTTAGGCCTGGCCTAGGTGACCCAATATCTGAGACTTAGAATAGTGAAACTGGCCTAATTAATGAGGACTTTTGAATTCAATTCCCTGTTTGCCATTAGTTTGCAATTAACCTCTATGGTCCTCGGTGTCCTTTGTTATGAATGCTCTGGAGTGATTTCTTTCCATCTCCAAACTCAATGTGATTAAGAATTTAGGTACTGATTGCAAAAGTTGAAACTTCCCCAGTCTGCTGTTATGTGACTGAAAGAAAGAACCCAATCATATTTAGAATTTCTTATGCTCTTGGTAGGGCCTAATTTAACCTTTTTTCCCCCTCTTTTAATTCACCGTTGTCCTTAGCAGGCTGTATAATGTTTGACCCAGAGCAGGCATTCAGTATTTTTTTAATGAATAAATGGAATGAAGTTAGCTATTACTCTTTTTTTTTTTTCTGACTCCTTGTGTTCCTTGTTCTATTCTAGTTGACCCTTTAACCCATATTATATCCATTGCTTATCACTCTTAGTTTCCTAATAATGGCCTCCTACATGGTCAGGTTTCCTGTTCTCTGAGCCATCCTCCCCACAGTTGAGTGCCCATTTATTGTCAAGCACTGTTCCAAGTGCGCCATCTACCTCTGCAGTATCTACAGCAGTTCCAGGCTTCCTTTCCCCCTTCATTCCTTGAGCCCCAGGTCAAATTCAGCAGCTCTGTGTCCTTGATACCACAGTCCAGCTCTTTCAAACTAAATCGGCACCTTTGTCCTTTGCTCTGTCTGTCAGGTCAGACCTCAGTTTCCCTTTTACCTTCCCTTTCCTTTCCCTGAGACATCCAAACAGTTCACAAGCCTTACTGGTTGTGTCTATGAAATTATTTTCTGCCACTACATGTCAGCTTTGCCTCTCATTCTTTGTTTACTATTCTATCTTTTATAGTATTCCTCTTGGTCATCCTGTTTTCTCTTCTCCCCTCTTCAAGTCATTCTTATGTGTCATTCCGAAGGCTGGGCTCTGGTGATTGCCTATGTGTTCCATGTCACCCCAAAATTGTAAATTCCGAAAGGACTGAGGCAGGTTTTAGATTTCCCTTCTGCCACTCTAGCAGATGTGAACATTTCATGCTTCTTAACTTCCTTGTGTGGTGGGTGAGCATATTGGATTTGGAGTGAGACAGACTTGAGTCTGAACTCCAGGTCTGCCAGTTACTAAAGGTGAGTTTCTGCAAGTTCTGCCACCTCCATGAGCCTTATTTCATCTGTAAGATGAAATTATATCTTACAGGATTGTTAAGAGGGTTTGTTTTGCTTTTCTTTTAGTTGAGAAATTTTTCAAACATTTCAAACAGGAAGAGAACAGTCAATGAATAATATATTATTCTCCCAAATTCAATAATTACCAGGTTTTACTGCACTTGTTTCACCTAGCCCTTAATTTTTTCTTTACTAAAATATTTTAAAACCATTTCCAGACATCATATAATTTCATCTACACATGTGCATCTCTAAAAATATAACTGTAATGTACCTAACACAGTAATTCTTTGGTTTCATCTAATATATAACCCATAATCAAATTTTTTAGTCTCCAAATGTGTTTTAACAGTTGGTCTTCATATTACATTATCTTAAGTCTCTTTTTAAAAAGTAAATTTATTGAAATATATACAAACAGAAAACTGTACTACAGTTTGATGAATTTCCGCCCACCATCCAGGACATAAAATAGAACATTACTATAACCTGGAAGTCTCTTTGTGCCCTCTCTGATTCAGTTTTTTCCCTCTTCCTCAAAGGTCAATATTGCCTTGACTTCTAAAACCATAGACTAGCTTTGCCTGTTTTTGAACTTGACAAAAATGGAATCATGTGGTATGTACAAGGGCTGTCCAGAAAAAAATCCTTCTGTTTTTCATATTACATGGTTGGATACTTTCCAGACAGTCCTCGTATATTTTTCTATCTTGGTTTCTTTCACTCAACAGTATGTTTCTAATATTCAAACCACTGCTACTGTTGTTTTTCATTGTTTACTCAAGTTGCATTGTATGAATATACCACAGTTTATTTTACTGTAAATGAACACCTTGAGGATTATATTTTATAACATTGGTTATGCAAAGAGATTAGCATAGTGTCCATGAAACTTCAGTTAATATTAATACAGTATGTTGTGTTTAAATTTGTTCATTGTATATTGACTCCTTTAAATTTTGAATCATCTAATGAGAATAGTTTAGATATTCATTATTAGTTGAGGTTTTTTCTCATTCAGTGATCTCTAAAAGAAGTAATCTTAATGATTTTTGTTCTAATTGACTGCCTGAATTTTGTCACTTGAAATTTATGGTTGATTTTATTTTTCATTCTTATATCTAATATGGATTGGATTTTTGTAAAAGCAAGAGAAAAAATTACTTAACTGTTTTTTTTTCCTTCTGTTCTGTATATAAACTTTTTTGTTTAATTCCAGCCTTGACTTTCACCTAAGATCATGGACTCCATAGTTAAACTTTCTGGTTTCAAATCTCAACTCATTCACTAGCTGTGTTATCTATCCTCTCAGTGCCTCAGTTTCCTTATCTGTAAAACTGGGAATAATATTACCTACCACATAGAGTTTTTATAAAGATTAAATAAGTTAAACTATATAGCTGTTATTATTCTACTTAACTGTAGTTCTCATGTTTTTGTATTTTAATTAATTTCTATCTATAGGTCCTTATGATACTATCAAATTTATACTGGCAAAAAATACCTACTACATTTAAGAAAAAAGTTTATTTGTTGTTACACCAAATGCAGTTTCTTTACGCCGACATGTTTTTATTATTTTTTATATTTGGTGCAGACTTTAACTTGAGGTTTGCTCTTTATTACTGGAGTTCATATGCTGTTTCTTCAGATTATGGTTTTCTTTCATACATTGTACTTCCCAAATCTACATGAACTGACTGACTCTCAGAGAATTAAAAGTTGGTTACTGCATAAGAAATTAGATTGAGGAGTTCTCTGATGGTGTAGTGGCTTAAGACTTAAGCGTTGGCACTGTCAGCACTGCGGCCTGGGTTCAATTCCCAGTCAGGGAGCTACCCACATACCAAAAAGCAAAAAAAAAAAAAAAAAGAAATTAGATTGAGATGTTCATTATAACCTGGTTATTTAAAAGTGAGATTATTTTATTTAATGTGCAAGAAAATGTATTTAAATATTTTTCTGTATTAGATGATTCTTTATTATTTGGAAACAAACTAGGTAACTAAATGCTTCTGGAGTTGTATTGGGTCATTATTCTATTTAATTTTCTGTTAAAATACTGGGCAGTGACTTGAATTAAGTTTCTTTCTTGGGAGAAAGGCTTTGTTACTTAGCAACACCTTGTATCCTATAATGATAGGAAAATACTCTGAGACCATACTGGAGAAATGTTATTGGCTTTCTTTGACAAGAAAAAGGTATCGATGCTTCAATACAGAATTATAAGCAATTTGAGATTCCTTTCTTCAGATAACATTGTCACAGGGCTAGAAAATACATGTTTAAAGCAAGCATGATTGTTCAGCTGAGTAAAAAGACTCTTTTCTCTCTCCAATTATTCTTAGTCTGATGTTTATTCCGGAGCATTTCAGTAAAATGTGGTGCCCAAAGAAGGAGGTTACTGATCCCTTCGCCTCTTAATTTCATTTAGAAATGGAAGGGCATCTTCATTACTTGGGCTAAGAACTACTGCCACTTGGTTACACATTGTGAAAACCAATGAAAATCAGTATAAAGATTGTCTGTTTATTACAAGTATTTCCTGGAAATACCAATAATGACTATAATAAGATCCTGGATCATTATAACACTTTCAATATTTTGTTGCCAAAAACTAATACTTATATAAGGGGTGTGTTTGTGTGTGTGTGTGTGTGTGTGTGCATGCACACGCAAGAAACAAAATATGGGTTCTTTGGATTTTTCCCCTTAATTTTAGAGGAGACCCTCATTTATCTCTTTAATGTATTTTTAGTGAAATTGAAATGTTTTAAGAAAGCCATTCCCTTTATCCTACATTGTCTTCCCACTCTCCCCTCCCTCATCCCTGGTTGCTATGGAAACAACTCCCAGCAGCCCTTAGAGCAAATGCCAGACAGTGTAGGGTTCCCCTGTGTTGGAGCCACATGTCTGATGCTGCAGAACAGTGTGCTGATTCAGCTCTACACAGGAGGAGCTCTACTGTGATTTCTCTCTTACATTCTGAGTTAAACTGACGTGGGCTGTCTTGATTATGCAAAGGTGAGAGTTCAGTTCTGCTTTTACCCCACACACTCACTTTGTTTTCCTTCTCTCCTTTTGAAATTCTAGTTCTCCTTTTACTATACCTATAGAATAGATGTAACTAGTAATGGAAATCACAGGAATCTTCTGAGATTTGAGAGGAAGGGAGAGGCAGCTATATGTGGGAAGGTGGGAGACAGAGGGAGAAAGATTGAAATTGAGATTCTAAAGTAATTGATTGTATAGTTCAAACAGATTTCTTATTTAATCCTAAGCATGATTGTGGAGCCAAAAATCATCACCATATTGGTTTAGTTTTGTGAAAGACATATTTAAAGTCTGTCCTAAATTTTGGTATCTGAACTTTATGGTTGACTATCATGATGACTGTAAAAAAAAATTTTGCATTGCATGAGAGATTAGTGTTATTTACAGATATAGCTGCACATGAAAATCATGTAAGGACTTTGTTTCAAAGAGAACGCTACCCCAAATTCACTGGCTCTGAATCTTAGCTAGTAGAGCCCAGTCTGTTTTATGGGCTCTAAGGGTGGTTTTCAGGTAGCCAGCTTGGCAAATTATGTAAGGAGACTGTGCCTGGAAACCATTGTCTCACTTCCCTTAACTGGGAGCTTGTCATTATTACCAATTCCACTAGTCTAAGTAATAGCTGTGTTGTGATGAAGAGAGCATGGCACTTGGATTCAGCAGACCTGGCCCAATACTGGTAAAATCACCTTACCTCCCTGAGTATCGTTCCACCAACCTGCAGATGGAGGTATGTGCAAAGGTGTGGGGAGGACTCAACGACGTGATAAACTGTAAAGTGTTTCTGTTATATAAGGAGATATTATGATAATATGAGGATTCTAAAAACAACTTGTTTAACTGAAGGAGAAATTAGAAGGTATTTTTATTTTTTAAAATGCTATTGAGGAAATGTAATATGATTTGGTAGAGAAGGACTTCAACTACATACTATTATAGAAAACTTCAATTTCTAGCTATAAATTAGCTCCATAACCTTATATAAGCTCTTCATTTCTTCAGTCTTATTTCTCTGTTTATACAGTGGAGTCCAAAGTGTGGAGGGGCAGGGAGTGCTTTAAGCAAAGGTAGCTTTACACGATTTCTTAGTTTGTTTTACCTGAATTAAAAGCCTCTGGTTTCATGATATGGTGGAAATGTATTATTTACTTTGTGTAAGAGTTGTATCTGTCATCTTTTAAGCCCCTTATAGTTATGAATTTAAATAAAAACTGTAGGATAACCCACATTATGAGGTCAGAAAATCTTAACAATAAAAATTTAACTGAAGATTAAAAGAGCATATGTGTTACAGAACCCTTGGTACTTTTATTATCTTATTATATTACTCTCCCTGTTTATGATGCATTGAAAATATGATAAAACTTTTTTCAAGTTTCTTCAGTTTATTTAATAGTCAATTTTGAAAGATAATGTACACATAGTAATTTGTTTTTCCAGTAGTCCTAATTGATTCTGTTATAATACTTTTGAATACAAATCTAAAGAAGAAACCATTCTTCTACCTCTTATAACTGAAAGAATGCATTATCTTTAAAAACATTTTATAAGTCTAATGCTTTTAGGTCTCAATCACTTTTTTGTCATGTTGTTTGGGGCACTGGCTCAACAGTATGTCATAGCAATTGAAGAACACCTTATAAACCATTTGTTTATGCTCTCATCAGGCATATGTTGCACATATTAATCACCTAGTATATACTAGGAATCATTTTAGGTGCAGAAGACAGCAGTGAACTGGATGTACACAGAACCTCATAGAGTTTATATTCTAGGATAGGGAAGTAGAAAGAAGTAGGAAATCTAAAAAGATACTTTCAGACAGTACTGTGAAGACAGACAGACAAAACAATCTTTATATCCTTACATAAATTGCTAGTTGAGTGATCTTTGTCAAGTTGTTAACATCCGAGATGTTATTTCCAACATCTAGAATGCAGAAATGATAATTCATACCTGATAAGGTGGTTTTTAACATAAAAGGAAAAAAATTTATTCAATCTGCAACTTAACAAGTCTTCAATAAATTAATATAATTGCTTAACCTATTCAAATATGCTCAACTCTTCATTATTCTAGGATTAGCTTTTTTACTGAGCTTTATTCTTTTTACCATATCTCCTTCTCTTATTAATAATAATAATTATAATGATAATGGTATCTAGGAAAGCTTAGTAAGTCATTTGTTAGTGTTTAGAAAATAAAGTTGGAAGAAGTGGAATGCTGGATTATTGGAAATGTCAACTAATGAGGTTTTGGGCATTATGAATAGAAGGTCTAATATATCTGACCAGTAGGTTGAGAGTTTGCTAGAAAATCTGTAATATTCAGTGTAGTTTGTGAACATTAGTTGGTTTTCCTGACAACTTAGTAAAACAGATTGATGACTTCAGCTGCTGGTATTTTTATTATAACTCTTATCTCTCTAAATTATATAATAATTAGTCATGCTGGTTTCCAATGATAGATTTTAAGATTCTTGAAAATAGATTCCATAGTTTGCCCTTTGTGTCACAAGCCTGACATGAATTTGGAGTCAACCAATATTTGTTAATTGGAAAAATGGGATTATAGTAGTGTCATAACAAAATCTTGGCCAGAAAAATGGACCTGCTGGCTTCAGAAATTCAGGATAATGAATCTGTAACTTACTCCCTTGGCAGGATATTGCTAAGGGAACTAATCTGTGACAGGTGTTTTAAGTGTAGGGGTAGGTTTTTTTTAAAAATTGTGGTAAAATATATTCAACAACATTAGCATTTTAACATTTTTTAAGTGTAAGGTTCAGTGGCATTAAGGACGTTTTACATTGTTATGCAATCATGACCACCACCCATCTCCAGAACTTTCTGTCTTCCCAAACTGAAACTATAGAGAGTTTTAATTCCACAGTTGACTAACTCACAATTTTAAAGCCACCTTAGTGGCCAGTTTCCTGTGGGACAAACACTTGATTCAGTGGTGTGATTGCCCTGCACCTGCAGAGGTTGTCCTGGGGATTCTTCAGTGTTAGTAATAGCAACTCAGAGAAGAGAATCTGGGGGAGAATGATGGTAACTGTCCCCATGGGAGGACTGTGTGCCTGCTACCTTTGTGCCATCATGGGGGAACCATTATTTCCTTTCACAAGTCTCAATTTGCTCAAGGTAAAGAAGAAAAGAGTCACTTCGTTACCAACTTAAGACTACCTCGATGATAGCCTTGCTGGATAGAGTGAACGTGGTTGTAGGTCCTTGCTCTTCATCACTTTATGAGTATTTCAAGCCAATCCCTTCTGGCCTGCAGTTTCTGTTAAGAAACCAGCTGGGAAAGAGATTAAGTAGTACAAATTGTTTGTTCCAAAGTAGCCACAGGCATGTAGGGTATAGGGTAAAGAATATAGTCAGTAATGTTGTAATAACTGTTAATGGTGTCAGATGGGTACTAGATTTACAGGAGTGATAGATGGGAGAGGGGTTGGAGGGCAGGGTGAAAAGGTGAAGGCATTAAGAAGTACAAATGATAGTTACAGAATTGTCATGGGGATGTAAAATAACGCATAGAGAATATAGTCAATAATATGGTAATTACTATGTATACTGCCACATGGGTACTAGGCTAGTCAGGGGGATTAAAAAAAAAAAAAGCTTACCTCTCAACCATTGGACCCAGATACAGAAGATCAGCCTCTTATTTGCTGGCAGTGTGCATTCCTCTGTTGTTTTGCATAACATCCAATTAACTTGCATTTCTGTCTTTCCTTTCCTCATCAGTCTTTGTCCCCTCCTCCATCAATTCCTGACTCACCACAGACCAAATTTAGTCTCAGATGGTGCTTTGCTATTGTCTGGCATATTGGTTTTTAATTAAATAGAATTATTTTCTGATTGAGGGAAAAATAACTATCTTAAAACTTCAACATGACCAAATCATGGAAACACAGTCTGGTTGTATTTTTGTCCTAATGTTATTTGGACCCTATGTCCCAGGCATTTTTAGGTACATCTCTTTTTAAGGTAACAACCCATTTTACAAGTAAATCTGTAGTATGTAGAGGTTCAGTAATGGGTCCAAGGAACCAGCAATGTTAAGTGCCTCAGCTAGGGATTTGAACTAAATTCTGACCGTTTCGCACTTGCTCTTTCTACTTTTTCATCCACTATAATTAATCATTCTAATTAATGTGTTAAATATTTGTGTCTTTGTATATTTGCTTCCAAAATCTGTATTGTGGGTTTTTTGTGTGTGTGCACATGATAATCTTAATTTGCATAAATTGTATTGACCCCATTCTGGTTTTACTTCTGTTCATTCAGCACTGTTTTAAAATCTCTTTATGTTACTTCCAATGAATTGCTTCTAACTGCTGATGTACACGGTGATGTCCATTCAGCACATTTCTTCTATCCTCTGTCCCAGTGATGGACACCCAGATTACTTCCAACTCCCTGCTCTCTCAAATAACATGGTAAAGAACATAATCCAGTTGGCCCATTGAGACCTGTGTAAGAATTTGTTCACGTTCACACACACACACACACACACACACACACACGTGCCCAAGAGTGGAATTGCTGGTTTATACAGTATGTATGTGCTTAATTTGATTAAGTAGTGCTTATGCTCCAGAATGGCTATGTCACTCAACACTCCCAACCTCAGTGTGTGAGGGTTCCTCTGTCCTCCTCTATCTTCACTAAGTCCTAATGATCCAATTTTTAGATGCTTGCCAGTCTAATAATGTAAACTGATATTTCATTTTAATTTGAAGTTCCATAATTGCTAATGAATTTGAGTGTTTCTTCATATGTCTGTAAGCCTTTTGAATTTTATATCTTTTGACCAGATTTCTGTTGCAGTTACATTTTTTTCTGCTGGATTTGTAGATGCCCTCTGTGTATTAATTCTCTGTTGGTTTTAAATACTGCAGATATCTTTTTCTATCACATTTTCTGCTTATAAATTTAAATTCAGAAAGTACCTTCTATTCTAATTTGCCAAGAGTTTGGGGATTTTTGAAAAATCTTATATGGATGTTATACTTTCTCAAATGCTGTTCTTCATCTACTAATGTAATCTTTCAGCTCTTCTGCCTTAATGTATTAGTGTGGTTTTCCTTGAAAAATTTCCCTATTTAACTACCTGTGCATTCCTGGGATATACCCTTCTTCATAATGAATTCTTAGATTGAATCATATGAAATTGCTTTTCTTATGTCAGAAAATGGTCAAATTTTGGCTATATCATAGAGGACAAATTAAATACTTTAAATAAAATCTTTAAGTTAGCTTTTTTAAACAAAAATTTTATGTCTGTGATCATAAGTTAAATAAGACCATAATTTTCTTCATTTGTCTTTGTCTATATTGAAATCAGAATCAGAATTATTCTAGCCTCAAAAAATGGAGCGTATAACTTTTTGTACATTTTCCATGTTTTGGAACAGCTTACATAGGATAAAAGTTCATTATAACTTGAAATCTGATAGAATTCAATGTAAAAATATCTAGAACTTGATTATTTTTAAAAGGAAATATTCTTGATGATCACTTCAGTTTCTTTTATAATTACTAGCCTATTGCAGTTTTACATTTAGTCTTGTACTAAATATGGCATTTTAATTTTTTTGAGAATTTTATCTATGTCTTCTATAATTTAAAATGTGCCAACATTTAGTTCGTATTGACATACCATTCATAATAATGTTATTTTAAAAATGTCTGTTGCTATTTCCCCTTTCTTGTCCTATAATTTATTGTATCTCCTATATGTTTCTCTTGATCAGTTTTTAACCAAGCCTGTCTTATTAATGTTTTCAAAGAAAGTTTTAATTTTATTTACTTTTATTGCATTTTTACTTTGTTTTGTGTATTGTTTGGTTTCGTTTGGTGATGTTGGTTCTGTTTCATTAACAGTGCTTTTTATCTTTGTAAATTTCTCTTTTGTATTTTTGTATTTCCTAGGTGGTTTTTTATTCCAAATTCTTGGATGTAATGCTTAACTTATTATTTTGTAACTTTTATTCCTTTCTGAGAAATTATTGAAAAGTGTGAATAGCCTTCTGAGTTCTGCTTTAGCTCTGTGTCTTGTTCGTCGTATGATTTTTTTATTCAGTTATGAATACTGTATTTCTCAATTTCCTTTATTGTTTCCCTTTTAAACCTTGTACTTTTTTACTAATATTAATTTATTTCTAAACACAAGGGAGTTTTAAAGCTATATTTTTGTTTTTAATTTATAGTTTTGTTTGTTTTTAGTTTTATTGCACTATATTCAAAGACAGAGACTGTGTGATATTGATATTGATTGTTTGAGAGTTCCTGAAGTTTCTTTTTGACCTGATGCACAACGTGTTTCTATTTCTATAATTGTTCTGTGTGCTCTGCCTCCTCCATATGTGTATTTTCTTTCAGATGTAAAGTTTTATATATATATAAAATATATACACACACACACCCACACACACACACACACACACACACACACACTTGTATTATCTCATATTACATCTAATACCTTGAGCTTATTGTGTTGTTAAAGTCTTGCAGTATCTTTTTTAAAAAAATCTTTTTCTGCTTTACTATTTTCTGAAAAGGATGTGTTAAAATTTTTGTTTTATCTTATTTGCTTAGCTGTGGTATCATTTCTTAACTGCCTTACCCTAGAAATCCAATAAACTAAGTAGATGAAAGCATCACTCCTCTGGTTGAATCCGGGGAAGAGGTCTTAAAAGTATCCGCTTCAGGTGCCATTCCTGGGGACCCCAAGGCACCTCTGCAGAATTCCTAAATTTGAATATTATTTCTGTAAATAATCTATCAATTTACCTTCTAACTTTCTACTTATTTCTTATCACCTGTGTACTAACCCAAAGAATTTTCAGTTTGCAGCCAAATGGACTCGCATCCTCCTTGCACCACCTGCGTACATGCTTTTCCACTTGCCATTCCACCCACCAGTATTTGGTTCTTCACACAACCAAATTCTGCACTTGATTAAAAACCCTTCTCAAATTTACTTCTTCCATAAGATTCCTTCTAGCCATATCAGTTTTTAGAACCCTAAAAGCAATTATTGCTAGCACAATTACTTTAGTATTTATATACTGACCTAATTCACTAATAAATTAGTGTTTCTTCAGTGCCCAGCACATGTGGTGGTTGGAATTCCTATTTAAATAATTGTCAGTGTTTAATATTTGTTGGCTTCCCCTATTTTACTGTGTGAGCATCTTGAGGATAACACGTCTTGTGTGTCTCTGTTTATTAAAGTACCCACATAGTGTCTTGTGCTTGGTATTGACCAACAAAAATACTTTGAGTGTATATACTTCAATGTTAATATGACTTAATTTTCTTTCCTACACAGAGGACAGTTTTACTATATTAAAGCCCTTTATTTTACTGTATTTTATTAAGTGTTCAAGTTTAAATTTATTTACTTTCTTATAAGGCAGTATTTGTTAAAGTCTGGTTAAGTCTGATACAGTGAACTGGGCTGTCTCCCCTTCGCCTTCCTACTTAATATAATTATTTGAGTTAAGTTTTCAGTTTGTAAGTTTTCTTCTAAGGACAGTCAGTATAATACACATCAAGCATTAGATTGAGCATAGTTTCAGGATAGTCACAGTCTACTAATGTGCTATTCTGCTGATGAAATAATTGTATCACAACCACAGTAGTAGTGGTCAAGCCTTTCAGCCCTGGCAGCAGACCTGGCCTGAGCTGGTGCTGTGTGGGGTACAAAAATATGTTTAAAGCACTGTTGTTCCCCACACTGATCTGCCGCATAGAACCAACACAAGCATAGCCAGCCAAATCCTGAAATATGTAATTTAGAACATAAAATGGAGGTAGCAAGTAAGACAGAAGATTGAATAAAAGAATTATAAATACCTATAATCCGTAAGCCATTACGTTTTTTAATATGCATTTTAGTTCAATTTTTCAATAACCATGAAGTAGATAATCCAATTTCCATTTTACACATGAAATGGAATTCCATAGAGATAAAATAATGTATTAGTTATTAGATTTTGAGTAAGTGGTAGATTTACAGATTGAATTCAGAGCTGTTGACTAAAACAGTTTTCTTAATTTTTCTTATTTTTACCCCATACCACATTTCTCTTATTTTGTACCCTTTGTATACTTAAAATAAGTATAATTTTTAATAGTTTTATTTTTTTCTGAGTGGGCTACAAGTTCATGAGAATAGGACCATGAATGTTTTGTTCAGTATGCTATCTTGAAGACAAAACACTTCGCTTTGCACATAGCTGGTTCTCAGGAAATATCTTTGCCCCCACCCTCAGCCCCCTCCACTTTTGGGAGGGGATTCAGGGAGGTCAGAGTTTCCAATACATTGTTTTGACTGTCTTAGGTAAGAAAATAGTTCATGGAAAGTTTAGGTCAGTGTGAACCTGAATAGTCAGGGGAGGTTTTATAGGTGACCTAATCTTCTTAGATAGAGATATTAATAAAATAATTCTTAACCATAACCTCTACCTAAGACTAAATAACCTCAAGATCTTCATTCTCAAAAAAGTGATCATTCTTTAAAGAGGAACCATAGTAAAGATGGGAAAATGCTGACATGTCTATATTACAGATTCACCTGCTTTATATAATTTTCTTTTTACCTCTTTTTTTTTTTAATAGAAAAAATCAGGCAAAGATATGCAGATCTGCCTGGAGAACTGCACATTATTGAACTTGAAAAGGATAAGAATGGACTTGGACTCAGCCTTGCCGGTAATAAGGACAGGTCACGTATGAGCATATTTGTGGTGGGAATTAACCCAGAAGGACCCGCTGCCACAGATGGACGAATGCGTATTGGAGATGAATTGTTAGAGGTGAGGGGCATGTATTTTTTTAATTTCTCTTTTGGTGAGGTAAAGGGGTATACAGGATAGTGTGCCATAAAATGAAGTGAAGAATGGGGGGAAGAATGTGGACAAAATTTTTTTTCAACTATTTAAAATCATTTTTCAAAGCAAGAACATGTTGATTGTATGTGTTGATTGCTTCTTGAGCAAAACCTAATCTTTCAAAATGATTTAGGAACCCTTAAATAAAATCTAATGGAAATATATTTAAAGAATAAGGCTTATTTTCAATATCAATTCAAAACTAATATGTTAATGTATTAATCTAATATTGTTAGTATTTATTAAAATTCTCTTTGAGTTTTGAATTCATCATAAGTATGGCATTAGTTTTATGTTTGTTGTTTAGTTTTTTGGGATGGTGTTAGAACTAATGAAGCGTTGTGATCTGGTTGTCAAAGAATGGTTAGTATCCATGAAGTTAGTGATATGGGTTAAGGCCACATAGATTCTTTATTTAGGAACAGGATAGAGGTAAGAGAAGCTAACAATGACTAATCCTCTGCTAGTTACTATCTAAAATCCAGATGATTGCATCAATAAACTGAAAGTTTATTCTTGTTTTCCTAAACTTACAGTCAGGGTTTCTGTTCTGAATTTCTCTTAGTTTGATAATCATTTGTTTGTTTAGTCATTCATTCATTCAGCTCATTTTTGAGTATATCTTAGGACTGAACACAGAAAAAGAGATAAATACATCCAGTCCCTTCATTCAAATAGTTCACAGTCTCTAGAGGAAGAAATAGACATGATAAAATTGTTGCACAAAAAAAATGAGAAATATAATAGCAACGACCACAGCTAGTGTATACTCAGTATCAGACACAGCAACCTCTTTTACTGTTGAGGTCACAGAGTAATGGTGATGTTAGGATTCAGTATCGGGCAGTTTGACTTCTGTTGCTCTTTGTTAAGGTTTGTTAAGATAAAATGCTCCTACATTTGAACATTAAGGGGAGCTAAATCACAGAAGCACCAAATGTCAGACTGCTTGCTTAAAAAAAGGGCTTACTGATTTTTGAATTTTATGATTTCTTCTTTAGACTCTGACTCAGAATAAAATCCACAGTCATCCGTAATTGGACTTGCCTGATAATATATACCAGCCAAAGCTAGTCAGACGCAACTGTGAGACCATTAGTATCACCTCTTTCTTCTAAGCCCTGATAGTTTCTCCTCACCTAGAACCTATTTCCACAAAGAAGTCACTTTTGGAATTACTTTACTTTTCTTGTTCTTTTGTAATATAGCTTTATGAAAGGGACCCATGTTGGGTAGTAGCACTGAGTAGCATAATCATTACATTAATAAAAATCAAAGGTGACAGTATGTATTAACTAATATAATTCTTTGCTTTAAGTTTATTTCCCTTGGCTGATGTTTAGAGACTTC
The DNA here is from genome assembly GCA_004026885.1 of Lyroderma lyra. NCBI lineage: Eukaryota > Metazoa > Chordata > Mammalia > Chiroptera > Megadermatidae > Lyroderma > Lyroderma lyra. The sequence continues at coordinate 7,806 of PVJL010001374.1, read as the reverse complement.
TTCAGAGGTGAGACTAAAGTAATGGTGGTATAATAATGAAAGCAAAGCTAATTTACTGAGTTATTACTGGAACTCTACCTATGCACTCACACAATTGTATTCAATATTCTTAAGAGTCCCATATGGTAAGTACTATTATTGGCCCCATTTTATGGATAAGAAAATTGTATAAGAAACTTGCCTAATAATACACCACTAAGTTACTAAGTTTCAGTAAGAACCCAAGCTTCCCAGACTTCAAAATCCATGCTCTAACCACTGAAGTATACTGTACTGCCCATGGTACTTCAACTAAACTCCATTTGTTTAAATCCATGGAAATTCTCATTTATGATGTTCTAGTATTTAGGGGACGATGTGTTAATATATTAAGTCAGTTTGTTGTGTTACACGTGCCTAGACACAGATTTTCCTATCTTGCATAGTATATGGAAATGTTCCAAGGCTATAATGTAGAAGATGAAGATTCCAGTCCTATTCTCTTTACCTTATTCAGACTCAAGATGGGATGGCTTATGGGATCTAGACCAATGGGAACACTAGTATTTTATTTCTCTGCCATTTTATTAGCTACAGGTAACAAATGAACTGTGGTTCAGAGTAATGAGAGTTTTACAGGCCATCCACAACACTGTGTAGAGGGCAGTGAGCACTGGACTTAGAAGACTTACTTTAACTTACCAATTCTTTCAGTTATTAGTTGCATTTAGGAGCTTATCATAGTGCATGGCACATAGTTGACTGTTAGTTAGATCACATTTCCTCCCTCACAAACAGAAACTTCAGATATCTGTATTCTAGGCTAGAGGTTGGAAGAGCTCTCCTGGTAAAAGAGAATATTAACAAATGGCCATATTGGAGCCCTCCTATTCCTTCCTTGACTTTCTGAATTTGGCCCTTTTGTTGCAATTTAGCAACTTTATCTTCATTCAGAGATGGAAAAAGGAACAAGATTAAACTTGGCAATCAATTAATCCCCCTCCACTCCCCACTATTTCTCTTGTTTAAAAAGAAAATAAATAAAAATATGTTGGAACACAGATTTTAGAGTCACTGTCTTTGGCTCTAACCCTCGGTTACCTCCTTTATCAAATGGAAATTATTTATCCGTTCAGCAAGTATCTTGCTGTGCATCTGTCATTGGAGGCAGTACAAGAACAAAGTACTGATTTTGCATTGGTGATCAAAATCCATGGTACCTGTTCTCATAGCGCTTACTCTCTAGTGATTGTATGCCATCAGCCTCACAGGGTTACGAGAATTCATGTGAGAGGGTAATGTCAAGTTTTGCCTGAGTATCTGGCACGTAGTAAGTAAGGCCTTAATACTTTTCAGCTGATATTATTTATAAACTGTATTTTTATGGATTTGTGTATTTCAGTTCTTTGTAGTTTGTTTGAATTAATGCATTTGTGTCTGAAAGTATGTCTCAAAACGAAACCATCATCTTACTCCTCAATAACTCCATGCAGCATCTTGAAAAGCTGAGAGAATGAAAAAAAATGCACGTACTGGATTCTTAAAGAGTTATAACCCATCTTCTCATGTGACTTTTGGCTCTAGGTCAAGGATGACGGTGGGTGGAGGGGGAGGATTCTGGTGGGATACATTTCTCTAGATTGTTTTTATAGCTGAGAAAAAATTTCAGTAATTTATCTGTGATATGTGAAGAATTTATATATAGCATAATATGAAATCCAGTGTGCTTTTGAACCTAAGAATAAGAGATTGATTTAACAGTGAGTACCAGGAAGCTAAAACCAGTGTTATCATGGCTGTTCTTTATTTTTTTTTTTTAAATTTTCGTTTTTTTATGCATGGCTTTTCTTTAGATATTGTGGTATATTAGATGGTAGAGGGACAGTGCATTATGTAGGAGGCATTTACAATGGGCTTTTATTTTGTTTTATTTATTTATTTATTTATTTAAATTCATTTTTATTGTTAGACTTATTGGAGTGACATCTGTTAGCAAGGATTACATAGGTTTCAGGCATACAATTCTACAGTGCATTGTCAACTTGTTGTATAATAAGTTCACCACCTAATGTGACTTCTCTTTCCATTACAATGGGCTTTTAGATTATACTTACAAGATTTCCAGGTTAGAGCACACGTGTGTATTTGCTTACCCACTTTATTTTTGTGGTTTCTCTTTTCAATTTAGGTAAATTTTTCTGTCTTATTTTTACAACTCCACTATTTGCTTTGTTGTTATTGTTATTACTTTGCTCACTGCCCACTTTTATTAATAGTTGATCTGACTTCTGTTAAGCCCTAAACTAAGGCTAATCTACAGGAAGTAGAAAAGAGAATAGTTAAACATATAATACATTTTGGCCTATTTGAAGTCAGAAACTGTGTCACTACTAGAGCCTTACCTGTGACTGAGTTTTGGCACGACAGTTGCCAGCAGTTTTATTGCTGTGGGACTACGTGGTTACAGTAGAAGAGCAGTCAGCAAGTTCTGTTGATCGATGGCCCAGTTCATGTATAAAAGAAATCTTACATTAAGCCCCCAGAAGACAACGTGATTGAAGCTCAGCTTCTTTGTACTGTACTGCAATGCTAGTATGTGAGGTTCTGAATTAATTTTGAAAGACATTAGCATATAATTACCATGTAGACTGGAATGAGACTTGCACTAGAGCATTGGTGTTCCCTAAGCAGTTAGTTCCAGAAAATGCACAGGCCGGGGCATGGTGCTGTCATATGAATATAGGGTTTATGTGTAATCTTCCCTACAGTGCAAGTGTGAGAAGAGAGAGCTGGTAGTGCTGTGTAGGGAATTGGGATGATTTGTCAGGTGACAGATGTAGCCCGAAGAAACAGTGTGGGTGGCACAAGACGTGCACAATTGATGGGGCTAGCATTAGAGCTGTGTCTTGTCTGGCTCCCACGTCCTTCAAGATAGAGGACGTGTATTCCCTTTGCACAGTAACATTTACCTACAAGTTAGCCAAAACTGAATCTTGTTATTTTGCATGTGTATGTGTTTATTTAAGAACTATTAAAATGAAAAAAGCATGAATACTTCCCATATTTGCCAGGGATAAAAACATACAACTGCAGATGAACTCAGATCTTACTGTCTAGTAGTATTTATTTTTTTAAAAAAGAAAGACACTGAAACCATAGAAGTTAAATGACTGACGCAGGTACATGTACAAGCTGCTTCATGACAAAACTCATACCTGAGGGCTTTCACCACCATCCTAGTCCCAACAGTTGATCTTTGCTTATTGCCAGCGAATTATTTTTGAAATCTTTTGGAAGACTTAGATGTGATTTAGAAGCATAGGACAGTAGTAAATAAATCTCTACCTTTTGTGTATCCATAGATAACACTCTTTCTAATTTACAGTCAAAAGCTTCTTTATCTTAGATTGAGTCTTCTAAGATTATTGTCATACACGGGTATAATTTTATAAAGTATACTTCGTAATGAAAAAATTATGCCCTAAGAGCTTCATGTCCTAAAATATCCCATAATGGAAACACTAGTTGAAGGAACAGAAAGTAAAGGATTTCAAAATTGCAATAAAATTTTTTCCTGCAGTTTTATTAACACAGATAGGTTTAAATAGCTAAAAGTGCAAAAATAAATTGACCAATTTTTTCATTGCGTCAATGGTTTTATGAGTGTTAAAACATCAAATTTTACATTTTAAATATGTGATTTATTGTATGTCTATTATACCTTAATAAAATGGTTTTAAAAATTGGTTAGTCACACTTGACAAAAATAAATACTATAAGCTGGTTCTGAGTATGACCTACCCATATCCGAAGCTAGATTCATCCCATTTTGTGACTCAGTGTAATTCACAACTTCAGAAGTCAACAGAAGAATGTGGGACTGTCTGAGTGGTCAGCCTCACACACACAACAGTGGTGGGACCTCTGCTGTATGTGCAACAGTTTTTCTTTCTTCAAAGTGCAGCCCCCCTGGCCATTACAGCATTGTAACCGGGAGCCGTTGTGGCTCACTAAAGCATCTTCCCTCAGTAATCCATTGTGTTGCGTCCAATTTGAGTTACAAAAAGATGTACTTATGAAGAGAGCATTTGGGAGGGGAAGTGCTGTATTGGCAATTGAGCTAACATTGTGCTGAATTTTTACATGCCTTCTCTCCCTTAACTTTTACAACAACCCAGTGGAAGTTGGTGCTCTTTTAATCCCAACATTACACATAAGGAAACTCAGACACAAAAGGGCAGAATCAACATGCAGACTCGAGCTTTTCTGACTCGAAGGGCTTTGCTCTTAAGTCTCATCCTTTTGTGCTGTTGGTAGATCTAGATTAATGCAGTTAATCCAGTACTGGATTATATCTGAGATCGTTTCTCACAGTGCAATACCATGTTACTCTTTTTATCTTGTTAAAATTTAATACCACTTTGAATTCATCAAAAGAAGAATGTAGTCAGTGAAATTATACCTCTCTCTCAAGAACTGAAGAAGAAAAGTAAGTCTTTTTTTGAGAATGTTCTTGCCCAATTTGAGAGCTTCTCTGAACTTCTTTTTTTTAAGAGCTACTTTCCCACCCCGCTGCCACCCCAGTAGCATTATAGAGCTAAGGTTTTGTTTTCAGGCTGCAGGAAATGTTATGTAAGACCTAATTTATATTGGGTAGCCTCATTCTTTTCTGTGTTTCCTGCAGTGAAGTCTTTGAGCTCTATTTCTGCCATTTTTGTTTCTGTCTCTGGCTTGTTGGGAGAAGAGTTTTGAATAATTTAGTCACACTTCATTGTCTTTATGCTGCTGAAATATATAGGATAAAGATCTATATTCTTACTCATCTTGTGGAGGAACAGCCATCATTTAATTTTTATTACTCCAGTCCTCATTATTGCTCTACAAAAGCTTTATGTGAGATCTCTACAGGGAACCACAGTGTCTTAAGATCATGGAGAAAGTGCCATAAAAGCAGGAAGTAAAAATGAGGGTAATTGAAGAAACTTAAATTATTGTGGAAAGAATATAAGAAATAGGGATAGGAATGTTTGAGACGGAAGGAACTTGCCATTTGAAAGGAATCACTGGTTTTCAGTGGTGCCTCTCGAGACTCTCCTCTCTTTTCTGCCATTTTTCCTCAGGTTTTACACAACGGTGGGGTAGTTCTCCCAGCCTCTGGTCCCTCCTTTCCCCAGCCTCTTCCCCGTTTCCTTCCAGTCCTACCCATTGCTGTCATAGTGACTGTACTTGAAATGCAGTCTGGAAAGATAAACTCTTAGGTTATTGAGAAGGGTTTCCTTCTCACTAAATTATATGTATAAATTATGTATCAGCCTCAACATATAATTTATCTCTGTATTTTTTTCTGCTTTATTTGCACAATAGACATTTATAGTCATTATAGTCAGTTTGCAATTTTAAGGCATGAAACCTGAAAAAAAATGAAATTGGTAATGAAATTCTTATTCCAAGTTTGACTTACTACCGATATCAAATAATTTCTTAAATTCATCAAAAATGTGTTTGGAGGTGAGTTAGGAGTGGTTAGGATGAGCATTAAATGAAGTAGCAGAAGTCCTGTGACATCAAGTTGACCATGTGTGTCACCCATCCCAGCAGCCCATACCTACTGCAAAGAAGCTTTGCGATCAGGGGACTTGAGTTTGGGCTCTGACTTTGCCACTACAGTCCCTAGAACCCTTGTACAAGTCACTGAGTTTGGGAGTCTCAGTGTCCTCATTGCAGAAGTACAGGAGCATTAACCTACTCCTGCTGAGAAGGGTGCAGTGCTAGACTCTGTATGAGATATGCTTTAAAAGTTATAAATGTATGTATGCATATATGGTGTAATCCTGCCTCTATATGGCTGATTCACCGAGAAGATTCATGTTTAAAAAGGAAACAGAAAGAAACTGGGGTTGGAGGGAGATGCGTAGAGGGACTTCCTTAGAGCTCTTTAATGATCGATTGGATTTGTGGCTACGTCCATAGAAGCAGCTAGGAAAATATTTTGAAGGCAAGAGAAAAAACTTCCAGTAGCAGAGGGAATTGGAGTAGAGCTCTAATCAGATTGTTCCTATGAGAGAAGCAAACATTAAGCCGGGCATTACTAATTTGAGGAATGTCTTAACTCATAGCATGTGCTGATGTTCTTGGAAGAAGAATTCTAGGTCAGGTCACCTGAGTTCTGTTTGTTTATGTGACTACCAGTACCATTGATAGAATTAAGCTGTAATGCCTCAGTCTCCTAGGAAAAAATGACTCCCCTGCAATATTAATGAACCTTTAAGAGGTAGATTATACTTCTGTCTCCAGTTACTCATTCCTTCCCATGCCCTACAGGTAATAGGAAATTATCTACAGGCACCTACTTCGTTTGGTCAATGAACCAACCTATAGCAATTGGACCAACTTCCACAAAAACACTAGAAATCAGAGCAACACAAACATATTTCTCTGCTCACTTCCTTGAAGTCAATATTTTTCAAAATTGTCAGCATTTAGGATTCAAAAGAGTATCTTGCTATTTTCCCAATGTATTGAATTTAGAAAGATGTGAGGTACATATTGCTATCACTTTGCCTTTAGAAGGTATTTCAATTTAATTAGTTTTGTTTGAGAGAAAATAAATCTTTCACACTTAAGCCTGTTCAATGAGGGTGTTCCTTTGGGAGCACTGCACTGCTCAAAAATTGATTAAAGTTGCCGAAGACCTCGTTTCAGCACTGCATTTATAAAATTAAGTCCTTAAAATCTTGTCCTTTGTCCAAAGTATTAAGATAGTGAAACTTGATGTATATTATTTTGTCCCTTTTGAGAAAAAGTTAATCTGGTAATTTATTCAAAAATGTTCTTTTATTCTAGTAAAATTTCATATTAGTTTTAGGTAACTTCTCAGTTTTATCCCTGGCCTTGGTACCCCTTTCTTCCCTTCAGTTCTCCCCATGGTGGGAAGCAATGCTCATTCTTCATGGGGACTGAGGCCCAAGATTTTTGGAAGGGGAAGATAGCCAACAGGTACACAAGGTCTTTGAATAGGACTATTACCTCTATTCTCTGTTAGTCTGCTTTCCCACCCTGCAAACACTGTACTGAAGCACCTATGGTTCCTATGTGACACCTACATCTCTTTCCATATGCTTTTCCCTAGTCCTGGTGCCCTTCCTGCCACTCACCCTTGCCTGCTAAGCTTCTAGCAACTTCCCAAGACCAACGCATCCATCTCCCAGAAGAGACAGTCACTTTTTGCTTCGTGCCTACGTCTATCACATGGTAGTGCAGTGATTTGTTCCCAAGACTGTTTCACTTATTACAGTATCAGATGCTTGAGGGCAGGGACCATGACTGCATGAAGTAATTCCTACATAGTGACTTTCAGAGTATCTGGTATCTAAAACATACATGGTAGCTGTGGCGATGAAGGTGATGAAACTACCTATATCCCCATCACATGTACAGCGACTGTTAAATAAGAGAATAAATGCATGATATAACACCTGTTATACTTTTATTGGAATACTTCTTGGTCTAAGGTTTCTAATTTGTGAGTTCCTGTTAATTGGATATAAAATTCCATAGAATTAAAAATGTGTTATTAACCTATGGCTTTTTCCCCCACCCCATATAAATACCCTTAGGAATGTTTTCTAATTATTAGCAGGAAGTGTTTTTGGACTCAAATAGATTTGGCTATAAATGCTGGCTCTAAATATGTTATATTGGTCAAATTCTTTAAACTTACTAAGCCTCAATTTGTCCATATGTATTATGAGGTAATAATGCATGCCTCTACTCATTTCTGTGAGATGTAAGTGAAATGATGTATTTAAGTTGTGTGTGTGTGTGTGT